>JASDQU010187369.1:20636-31916 GCA_032191745.1 Picea mariana | reverse complement strand
TTAGTTTCGATCATTTAGCTCAGATCAACTTTTCTCTTTGGTTTCCTTACGAGACCTTAGGGCGGCCAACGGAGCCGTTAAACTCATCAGGGTGGTCCATACCAAACGGCTTGGGTTATTTAGACAACCCCGGACCGGTTCCACTCTCCCAGTTGATGGACGGTTAGTTTCGCCCGTCAACAATTTGTTACTTCAGATTTCCAGAGATGAGATCAAGGAAAACAATTTTAAAATTTGAAACAGTAATGTAAACACATTCAATGTCATTTCCTGGTTTTGTAACAATTTCGAGAATTGTAAACAACAAATAAACACTTCAGAGAAATACAAGGCTTTAATCAAGAAAGAATATTATATTTCAATAGACAATAATGAAAGAAAAGACAAAGTTACTAACAAGGGTTAAATATTAAGGAACAAAAGCTTCACAGGTCTTGAAATTACTAAAAGTGATTTCAGAGGAAAAACTGTAAATCATTTGACATCCAAACCAATCTGAAATATAAATCAATGATATATATAACTTCAAATTGATTTACTTGTTAGATATAACATTAAAAGGAAAAATTCAACAGAGTATGATAAACAGGGAGAAGACACATAGTTACAAAGTTGCAGGATCCAGAATCTCGTTTGCGATTTATATTTTGATGTATTTCAAAACTGATATTACAAAAATGGCTATCTCCAAAATTTCTGAAGCCCTTTCTCAGCCTATAGAAACTATATTTATACCTTTCATCAAAGTTTTTCGTTGGTCATTAACCAACTTCCTAATATTATGGTTACATAAAAATAATGTCAACCGTTTACAATTTCTTTTTAATTTCTAATAATAAAAATATTTAAAAAAGGTTTCAAGCTTGCATTGACGAACTTTCTTTTTCTGCATCAACAAACTGAACACATTTTTCCAAAAAATTTACTAAGATCTTTGGAGCTTCGGGTATCTCATTTTCTTCAAATGAGAAAAATCTCCTCTGTAATTCGGGCAGCCGACTTTCTATCATTCTTTCTGTGAATTTAACAGTTTTCAACTTTAAACTCGAAGTCACCATCCACTTGTTGATGTCTATGATGTTGATCAATTTGATGTTTGAAATCTCTACTTTCTTTTCCTCGAGCTCTTCTCTAAACCTCAGCTGATGCTTGACTATATTGACTTCGCCTAACAATCCAGAACAACCATCTGTTCCAATATTCATTGAATCTGTTTTCAAGAGATCGAAGATTCCTTGGCAATCTTCATTAACTTCTCTTGTGATTCGTTTATATTCAGCCAATTTTGATTCCCACACTTTAATCATTACATCTCCTTTAACCTGTTCAGAAATTGATAATTTCTGAGTCTTTCCAATTTCTTCCTTTGATGAAGAAGCCACTGCTTTTTGAAAGGTTGTCCTAGCTGCTTTTGTCTCTCTTTCTTTCTGGAACACATTTTCCAATGACTTATTTGATTCCCGAAAATAATTTTGGATTACTTCCAGATTCAAGAATACTTTCTGTTGTTCCTCCTCTATTCTTGCATATGTCTCCGATGCCTGTGTCCTGAAATTTTCAAGTTCAACTACCTGGTTAGTAATAAAAATAATCTTATCTTGCAACTATTTGTTTTCTTCTCCTTGCTTTTAAACTTGTTCCTGTGTGACCTGTATTAAATGTTTTGCTTCATCCAAATCTTTATTTAATTTTTGGATTTCTTGCATATCTTTGATTCTATCTTGTTCTAGACCTTTTCTGTATTCCCCAACCAATATTTCTTTCATTTTCTTTTAGCTTGTCTTGCAACTGGATTATTGTTTGATCCCTTTGTTCGAGCATAGTTGTTAAATTACCTACAGAATACATGTTAGCTGATGATATAGCACCCATTGTTCCTGCTAATTCTATTGCAAACTCTCCTTCCTTGAGTTTCTTTCCATCTATGATAACTTTATGCCTTTTAATTGTTCCTTCTCCTCTTGGATGAATTTCTTGTTTCAAGACTACTCTTCGCTTTTTGCTAAAAAAGTAATCCGACGGGGGGATTTCATCTCTTGAAATCGGCTCTAGGTCACTGACATATAGAACTCCTTCATGGGGGGTTCCGAAAGTAGACTGTAATGGAGTTAAAGAGGTGATAGGACTACCAAGCTATTTTGAAGCAGTTCCTCCTATCTTTTCTGGAACATCATCAAGAATTATTGGACTTTTTTCCAGTACTTTTCCTTTCTCTGTCCCTGGTTCTTTTATTTGAGAACCCTCTGTGTTTTGAGGAGGTATTTCAGAATCCTTCAACTTACCTTTGTCATTTTCTTTACCTTGAGTATTTGTTTCAAACCCTGGAGGGGTTTCTTCCTGCTCTGAAATTGGGGTCAGAATTTCACCCTGTAAAATTTTAGGTAGGCAGCTTCGCCTATGACTTTGAAAAGATGCAAATCCAGCCTGTGAATTAGGTGTCAAGGCCTGAACCCTACTCAACACTTCTTCATAAGACCTAACATCTTTGAAGATATCATCATAAACAAAAACTTCATGTTCATATGCTTTTAAATTACAATGTGTGTAATGCCTACTTATTATTTGGTAGGAGTCATGTTTTCTGTGCTCAATGTTTACTAACTTTACTTCCTCCAATGACTCGGCCTCTGCCTTAGAATGGCCTAAATTTAATTAAGTAAATTTTCCGACATGAATAGGGAAAGATGGCCATGTTTTTTTCTGCAGTGCTTTTAATTCTAACCCAATACCACCCTTGGCTAACTGATGAGCTACTTCTCTGCATATCAATCTGTTTGTTAAGAATTTCAGGAGTGCGTGAAGAGGAATGGAACAGCCATAGACCCTAACATGGGAAAAATTTTCCTCAATAAACCAGTCGGCAACAGATTTAAGACTTTCTATAATTGCATTAGAGATGCGAGGGGGTTCGCATCCAAAAAATAATTTGTGCATAGGAATAATGACAAAATGAAACTTCATAAAATGATTCTTTAGCATTTTCTTCCCAGAGGGTTGAGTGGTATTTATGAACAGGCTTTGGGCAGGAAACACTCCAACTCCAATTCATTAATGGAAATGGGGTCATAAAACAGATAGCATCCATAATATATGCAGACATATAAAAATACACTGGTTGTCCCTTTGACTTGGCTTCTTTATACTTTAAAATTTCTTGTGTCAGGTTATCCGATAAAAATTTATGCCAGTTAAAACCATTTCCATTTCCAACTTCTTCTAAGAAGGGTACCTAGTCTGCATGAAAGTGACAGGGATCTTTTCTTCCGAAAAGTCTGCATAACATCATGGCTACATAAACCGTATATTTGTTTAAGGATGCTGTGGCATAAATCCCATGAGAATCAGCCCTAAACTTTGCTTCAGACCTTGCCCATCCTTTAATCATGTCGGGGTATGTCTGGTTTGCCTCAATACATTCTTTTCTCTGAAATTCAACTAAAAATTTAGCATTAAAGGTGTGTTTATAATTCGGCGATAGTTTATACATTACTTGAATGTGATCAGGCCGAAATGAGCCGACGATAGCCCCTTGCTTGTTTTAAATAATCCTTGTTGGGATATCTACCCTATACAGAGCCCAGCCGACCATCTCAGTATATGCCACCAGCCTCAGACGTGCAACAATCTTATGAAGTTCAGACTCAGCAATGTCCCGTAGATGATTTTCAGGGCATACTTTAGTTCGTCCTCCAGCAACTTGGAAATTCCAGTCCATGATTTGATGGAGTGTATGGCGTGTGGAGTAGTATCAGAGATAATGTCACCTTCCTGTGGTTCTTCGTTTTTCTTCTATGCTTTTTTAGGTGCCATAGATCTGCGTTTGACTTGAGAACCTGTCACAGAAAGTGGATGAATAAGCTCAGCTTTAGAATGAAAACACAGACGTTTCGAACGTTTACTTTGAATATATCATAAAAATATTGAGATTTGTACATCTGTTACGAAGTTAAAGCTCTTAATGCAAAAGATATTTTCGGAGATATGCATTTAATGTCCGTACTTAGGCTTTCTCGGCATTTTCAAATAAAATAGAAACTTACTTAATCAGACAACGACACATTAATGAACATTCAAAGAAAGATTAACTTTAATCCTATTTTGGAAATAGGATTTATTAGTATTAAGTATAAATTAAATCTAAAAACATCTCTTTTCAGGGTTTCAGAAGTCATGATGTCGAAAGGTATGTCATCGAATAAACCCGATCGCTGAAATCGCGAAATAGCGATGTTTTATTTAAGACCTAAACGTTTTTAGTATGTTAATTAATCGAGATATAGACCTTTTCAAGATTTCAGAAATCGAGATTTCGGGAAATACGATGACATGAGACGTGTTATCACAGAATCGCGAATCTTGAAATCGCGATGGCTTTTTTTTTTTTAAACAAGACTTAATTCCTTTTAATTAATTATCTAATCATGATTAAGGCTAAAACAGGATTAGTTAATTTAACGTAAATTGTGGATCGAGGTTTCGTAAATCGGGAATTTGGAAAACACGATGACAAGATATATGATCTTATTGAACCGTGAATCCCAAAATTGCGACGTGATTATCTTAATCTTTAAACCTTCTTAAAAGAGAATTAAGTAATTTGTGTTTTGATTAAGTCTTAAAGTATCGGGAGATCGGGGATAGGGGTTTCACAATTCGATTTGCATCAAAAATTTGTTTACAGAAAACCCCGAATCCCGATTTCTTTAACGTTTGAATGAAAAAATCGCGAATTTAAAATTATACTCCCTTTAAATAATTTTTCGAAGAGTGTTGGGAAACTTATATTTTTGTAAACTTTTATCCATTCTTTATTAAAAAATAATCAATAAAAAGGTATCGCGAATTTAGAATTGACGAAATTCTTGTTTTAGGAAAGCCGAAAACTTAAAGACTCAAAAAATAAAAATCTAGGCCTTAAGGATAATTTTTTTTTAAAGATCTGTTTCAACAAGGCATTTGATGATTGAGGCACTTGGTTCATGGTAGAGACATATCATGAGTGATATAACACTTGAGAATATTGAATATATATATGTTTCTGAGGTAACCAAAGGATATCTAAGCCAAATTTCTGAGGGAAGGTGAAGAAAAGAAGGTCGGAATTCAAGGAACGATAAATTATTTTGATGATGTTTTCTAAGGTATGTTATTTATAGGTCATCTCACCATTTTCGCAATAATTTTTTTTATAGAATGATTCAGACCGTGAAATTGCGATGAAATTGGGGAAACATATCCAAGTATCTGTGGTAAAAAATTCATCTTGTGGGGCGTTGTATTTTTGGAGTTACACTCCGTGAAAAATAGGGTTTGTGGCTAGTCTCGAAACTAGTCTAAAACATGTGTTTCAGGTAAAAAAGTCATAACTTCCTCATAACAGATCCAAATTCAGTAAGAAAAAATGTGTTGGTTAGAGTACAGCCTATAGTATTATGTGTAATAGTTTAATATAGATTCAAAAAGTATTCCGTGTAGGGCACTCTCTACAAGATCTCTCTCTAGAATAAGCCAGAATTCAGCAAGGCATGCCATTTTTTCTATAACTCCTTTTCTGAGAGGTTCCAAGTAGTGAAACCTGGAGGAATTGCCTAAAACACATTGAATAACATTGTATATCAATTTCAGATATTTATTCATTACATGTACAAAGTTATTATTATTTCAATTTAGGGTTGTTGACTAATCCAAAACTAGTCATGTGAGACTAAAGAAAAGTCTGATGAAAATGCTAGTATTTTGTTGTTAAATTTAAGGTTTGTAGGTATGTGATAATATACACCATGTCTATTACAGAGTTACAAATCATATTTGGATGATGAAATTGACGAGAGATTTGGATACAAGGTTGAGATAAGTAGTTGATGAGTTGGAACATATATGAGGTGTATAGTTGATGATGTTGGTACATATTGATGAGTCATAGTTGATGAGTAGTTGACACATGATTGGTACATACTGGGTACATGGTTGGTTACAATTTTTTATGGTACAGGTTGATTACAGGTTATGTTGTTCCAGAGTCTGTACTTAAGGCTAAAAAGTACAGGGTCTATGCATCCGAAAGTGAGTAAAAAGATAAAAAGGGGAAAAAACAACCTTTGGGAAAAGGGAAGCTAAGGATGATTTCTAAGTTGTCTCTGTCTCGCTTCCAAATGTTTCTGGATGCTTATATCCTATTCAATTGTGGCCCATGAACGTTCGAGTTCGACCTGGGTGTTGGCGGTTTTAAGTATGGTGTCGAATAGGTTCAAAGCGATGCTGGTTTGATCCGATAGGCCAGGTTCCATGTTGGGTTGTCTTGCAAAGGGCACAGTCATGGAGAAACATAAAATGAAAAGAAAGTTTGAGGTTTAAAATGCCACTTCAAATTTTTCTTTAACCATATAAAAGAGAACTTTCAAAATTTGATGTTAAGATAGAACACAAACCAAAGGCCTTCTCCCGTAACTGAGTTAACTTTTTAAAGAATCATGTATGAAATGTGAGAAAACATTAAGCAGTTGACAATGTGAGGCTCCTATCAAGGGAGAATCTCACCCTGTAAACAGAAGAAGAAAAAGGAAAGAAGTAATCTGACGAAGCATAAAATATAGAGATCTAAATGGTTCACAGGTCTTGTACCTGTTGATAGCCAATACAAAGGAAAAAATGCAAGCGATTAGACAACTAAAAATTGGTCACCAGAGTAGATGTTGCACTAAATTGCAGCTAAACATTCATTAGAAATATATATGTGAAATGAAACTTAATATAAGATAATAGAGAAAACAAAACTCATAACTCAGTCTTCATAGGATCAGGAATCTTCGGATTGCTTTGTATTAATTTTCAAAAGGGAGAAAGTCTCTATTACAATTGGCCAAGAAAGGTCCAGCCTCTGGTTCTCACTTCAAAATGCATATTTATACAAATTCTAAATGCTAGAATCTCAATCGTTTCAGAAGTTTTTGGTTACAAAATGGGAAATTTATGTGTTTCACTTCTTTGTCTTTGTCCTCCTTCCTGTGGGTAGAGCACCTTCCTTACCTTACTATTCAGGTTCTAAAAATAGAACATGCAAACATCTGTCATTATTTGACACCAGAAGCCTGCCCTTTCACCTGCTCGGTGCAAGTTATGCACCTCTCCACCAACTGGGATATCAACCTGGAAGGCTCTTCTTGGTCGCTCACTTCAAGAGTGTAACAATTATTTGCCAGCTATGGTAAACTCTTTCCCACTTGTTGGTCCTCTACGATGATGGAGCACAATTGTAAATTTGGCTGTACTAGACATTTTTTCATTTGGGTCATATAAACCTGGTTGATCTGAGATATCTCCACTTGCTGATCCTCCATGTTTTCTTTGATGTCCAATAGATGTTTAGATATATTGATTTTGCCCAATGTCCCAACACTGCTCTCCTTATCAAGATCTAGAAAACCTTTAGTTATTAAAGAGAACGTTTCCTCACAAGGATTCTTTACTTCGTTAGCTCTCCCCCTTCTTTCCAATATGTTCTGCTCCCAGACCTTCAACAGGATATTACCTCTGGTTTGTTCCGTGATGGATAATTTTGAGGTGCTGACCATCTCTAGATTTGTTGTAGCTATAACAGCCTCTTGGAAGGCGACCCATGCTACCCCGACTTCTCTTTCTCTCAAAGAAATGTTCTCTAATATCTGCTCTATCGTCTGGAAATGGTTTTGAATGGTTCTCACCTTTGCTAGCAAGTTTTGTTGAGCCGTAAGTACCTTATGTCAGATTTCGACGGCCTGCGATCTGAACATTTCTATCTCTACAACCTACTTCTCGGCCACCTCCAATTTCGACTGCAACTCTATAATCTGTTGCCCCTACTGGCTTACCTGTGTTTGGCTAGTTTGTACCGACTGGCACACTTGCTCAAGGTCAGACCTGAGCTTCTCGATTTCATGAAGGTCGGCTGTTCGGGCTTCCTCAAGGCTCCTTCTCACCTCGTCCCTGACATTCTCTTCGGAAGTAGCTATCTTAGCTTCCAATTTGTTGATCAGGAGGTTCTTTCATTTCAACTGGGTCGTCAAAGTCCCAACCGAGTACTGATTGGCTGTAGCATAAGCCCCTAGAGTCTCGGTTATCTCCTCTGCAAAATTTTCCTCTTTCACGGCCCTCCCATCTGTCATGATTTTAAATTTTTTAGTTACTGCACCCTCTTTTTGATAAAATCCTTGCCTTATCACAACCTTTCTTTTCTTGTCAAAGAAAAATTCATTGGGAGGAAGCTCCTCTATAGAAATAGGTGTCAGTTCTTCATTGAAAATCCATCCCTTGTCAGGATTCCCCTTTGTGAACTGCAAGGGTGTGACAATAGCAATTGGACTGCCGATTTGCTTGAATGTTTATTTTGGGGTGACTTCTGTAATCATCTCGTTTGGCGTGAGCAAAAGTGAGTCACCCGATCCCTGCATAGGTATCTCTGCTTGACCTTGGGCCTGCTTTCCTGGCGCGCCCTTTTCAGGCTTTCCTTCCTGCTTCTAGAGGCCTTCGGATCCTAGTTCTGAGCTTCCAGCCTCCTTGGTTTTGCCTTGGTCCTTCTCCCCGCTAGGAATTGAGTCCTTTGCACCTTTAGCTCCCATTTGCTGTACATTTGTAGTCTGTGGGTTCTTACCCTGTAAAAATGGGGGAAGGCAGCTCTATCGGTGTTCCTGAAACTTGAAAAGATCAACCCTATCCCCAGGCGACAGGGCTTGAATCCGACTCAGAATCTTGGGATAGGATCTCACACCTCAGAAGATGTCGTCATGAGGCGATTGCTCGTGCTCATATCTTTTCAGGCCACAACTCTCCATGTGATTACTCACGATCTTATGTGGGTCATGTTTCCTGAACTCGATATTGACAAATTTAAATTCCTCCAGGGATGTAGCTTTGTCTTTGGCATGTTCAAAATCTGATAAAGAATACGTATTAAAATGAATAGGTTAAGGCGACCATACCTTCTTCGAAAAACCTTTAAGCTCTTTTCTTATGCCACCGAGCACGGTTTGCCTGGCGATTTCACTGCATACCAGCTTGTCCGATACGAATAGTGGTAGAGCATATGGGGGCACAGAGGCGCCGAAAACCCTGATGTATGAAAATTATGCTTCTACATACCAGTGAGCAATGCTATCTGAAATCCTGGGCGGTGGGTTACCGAAGATGGAGACATGCATCGATACCATTACCCAATTGAAAATCTCGTATATGAATTCTGTGGCCTTATCCTCCCAAAGTTTCGAGTGATAGACATGGATGGGCTTAGCATTAGACGGAGTCCAACTCCAACTCATTAGAGGGAAAGGCACCAGGAAACAAATGGCATCCATGATGCAGGTGAACATGAAAAAAAAACTTGCTTTCCCTCTGGCCTTCTGCGCTCAATATTCGGTAACTCGACTGGTTAAACTGTCCGACAACAGTTTGGCCCAGTCGAAAGAGAGACCTTCAATGACTGTATGAATCAGAGGCAGCCAAAGGAGTAAACAATGTGTGGTGTGCTCCCTCCCATACAACCTACATGCCATCATTGCTATATACATGAATGGTGGCTCTAAGGAGGAGACTGAATAAATTCCATTAGAGTCCACCCAGAATTTTGTGGGGTGCGAAACCTAATCCCTGATCAGATTGGACAAGTTCCTGCCATATTGCTCGCATTCCTTCTCCTTGAAACCTTCTAGAAATTTGGCATTGTGCACGAAGTTTGGTGTGGGTGACAACTGATACATTGCCTGAAAATGTTCCAGTCTAAACGTCCCAAATGTCACCTTCTATTCGTTGATAATAGTCCTGGTTGGGATATCCACATGGTCTAGCACCCATCTGATCATATCATAATAGGGAAGGAGCCGTGGCCTTGCCACTATTTTCTACATCTCTGCTTGAATGACGATTTTGTACATGGTGGTCAAATCATCCCTCTCATTATTGCTGGAATCATTTGAACAATTCACCGACTCGAACTGAAGAATGTCGGAGATGTATGTCCAGGTTTAGACAGTATTAATACTTCGGGGTGAAGTATCGGAAACAACATCAGATCCCTGACCTAAAATTTCGGCAACCGCCTTGAATGCCTTTCGTGGAGCCATGAAAGAGAATCTTGTATGTAGATCACCTGTAGTAAGAATTGTAAATACAGACAGAAGTTATCCTGATAAAAAAAAAAAATTCTGCGTGCAAAATAGAAATAAAATAGAAATAATGAAACAACCCCTTATCTTAGTCATTTAAAACCCTGGTGTCCTTGCGAACCAAATGGTCAAATCGCTTAAAGAAAGATTTAGTAAAAGAGAGATCCTACTATCTGTCACCTCGCCATAGTCCAAATAAATGCCATAATTGTCTGATGAGCCATAGCACAAATCAACGTAAAAAACATTTAAAATTACTCCGCAGACGGTGCATATTAAAGTTTTCATTGGTGCATCTATTAATCCTGCTTATCTCCTTTAATTAAGTTTGTTTTAGTCTTTAATCCCCCTTTTTTGGTGTTCACCGTATCGGGAGAATTCACTCCTACCCTTTGATCCCCCAAAACCCGAAATCACGATGATGTGATTTAGTTTAAAAAACATGATCTGACTTAAGCTCTTAATTAACCCATACTTAATTAATAAAAATCACGAGTTGGCGACTCGGGGGCTACGAAAGTATAGTTTTTTGGGAGAGCGATCACCGAGTCGCGAAACCCCGACGATGCTTAACTAGGGTTAAAGTGACTTACCCTTGACACTAACCTGGGTAAAAATTTAAAATTGTTTCGCGACTTCGCACATCGGAGTTTGGAAACCTTACAACTTGTAACTCCCGAAGTGCGATAGCGCGAGGTAATAAAATTGATAGACTCGCTTAAAGGTTAGGTGACTGTGACTTAGGACTATAGCGGATATCTCCACTTTGCATGTCGGGGTAAACTTTTGATTTCAAGTATCATAATTCAACACTTGTAAAAGGCGGCTCCAACATAGGCTCCAACTAGGGATCCTGTCTTCCTGTGAGACAGGAAGAACAGTAGACCACGTGCCTGTTTTGGGTAAATGGAGTCATTGGTTTCTTTCTGTGAAACTTGTTTTAGGAAGGGGATGCAGAAGGAAAAAGAGATTTCATCTTTACCTATGAAAATATTTTCAACATTCAATTGCGTTCTAAACTTAGCTGCAACCTCCTCGATGAATTTCTCCTTCTCGATACTAAATTTAGGTTTGATTTAAGATAATCAAAACAGTCCTAGGAAAATCAACAGATCCTGTGGATTTTGTCTTTCATCAAACGAAGTAA
>JASDQU010187369.1:0-20536 GCA_032191745.1 Picea mariana | reverse complement strand
TGAATTTCCTTTCATCGTCTTCTTGGACTAGATGGGGGTAATCAAATATGAATTTCCTTTCACCATCTGTCTTATATTTTACTTTTTAAAACATGAAGTGCGGGCAATCATTTTGTATAAGGCATACCAGGGATGATATCTGTGTAATATTTGTAGTGGAGGTCTGTCAACTTGCTTTGATTACTCGGGACCAACCTTCTCTTAAATTTCAAAACACCTTAGTCCCCAGGGAAAATGGGAAAAATTACTTTCAGGGGCCTTCCTTTGAGCGAGACTCAATCCTTCGAAGACTGTTAAAAAACCTAGAAGAGTCAGGATCAACCTATGCATAACTTTGTTTAGTAGGAGACTGAGGAGTTTATGAGGACCGTCTTACTTTCCAAGGTCTGTTTTCTAGCTTCCAAAGCTACAACGTAACCTCTTCCGTCCCTGTAGGAAACCCAGAAAGGTGCTTGGCTTTTTAAGAAGGTAAATCCAAGGACAGAAAAAGGGCGACGAAGAAAGGTCTGGAATTCAAAAAACAGGGGTCATGGATTAAACTCGACTCTTGGAACCCTTTCACGGAGACGCTTTACTCCCTCGGCTTATTTTAATTACCTCTTATCTTTATCTAGGTGAAACTTTTAGGATCCAGAGTAAGAAGTCGTTCTTTTAATGACATATCAGGTGAAAACAACATAGTTGTGAGACCTTCATGGCACTTTAGTGATACTTGTTCAAAAAACAGACATCCCCGAAACTTGTACCTTTGCCTTACCATTTTGTTCTTCTTCTAAAATAACGAAAAAATTTTCTATCACCTGTTTTTGGTGAATTTATTCTCCGACATATGATCGTTCGTTTATTCCTTTCACTCGTTTGGGCTGCAAGCCGGGATCCTGTAAGGGAACAACACGAAGAGCATCAGGGCTTTTAAAAGATTGAATGCGTTAAAAATTTTGTATCTCTACTTCTAGAAAAACACTGACCTATTTTATTTGTGATGAAAGTAGACTTACCAAAGAAAAATTCTGAAATAAAAAGGAAAACACAAACCAGCATATACAATGGAAATTTTGGAAACCATTTATTGCATATAGTGTTTTAAATAATGCCCATTGACAGGGGCGTTGAGGATTTTACCGTCCAGATTCTCTAATAGAAACAATTTTTTTCCTTCAGGGGATATGACTTTGAATGGTTCGTACCAGATATGATCAAATTTACCATGTTTTTCCAAGTCTTCCTTCCTAGCATCCCATTTCAAAACCAAATTGTCGGGGAGAAATTATCTATTCTTGGCCTTACGATCGAATAATGCTTTCATGTTGTCTTGGTATTTCTACATCCTTTCATCCACTTCGGCCCTGTGCTATTGGACTTCAATCAACTGGTTTATTCTTCTTGTGACATGATTTGGTTCTTCTTTCTCATCTTGCCAAAGTTTCATTATGAGAAGCAGTAGATTTATAGGTAATACTACGTCGGTCCCGTATACCATTTGGAAAGGAGAAGTGCCGATAGATTTTTTTGTACCTATCCGGTTTGCCCACAAAGCGTATTTCAAGTGCACATGCCATGATTTTTTGTTTTCGCTCAGCACTTTCTTAATTATAGAGATTAGACTATTGTTTGAAGACTCAGCTATCCCATTTCCTTGGGGGTAATATGCCGTGGAATGACCGAACATGATATTGTACTTTTGGCAAAAGCTGACCATAGCCAGAGATTTAAATGCATGGGCGTTATCTGTGACTATCTTTCGGGGGCAACCAAATCTAGACAAAATGTTCTCTTCTAGGAAATCCATTACCACCGAATCCGTTGCCTTTCTAGTTGGAATAGCCTCCACCCATTTGGTGAAGTAATTTGTAGCAGTCATGATCCATTTATGTTGAGCATTAGAATGAGGGTTAGTTTCGCCTATAAAATCTAGTCCCCATTGTCAAAAAGGGGCTACCATTTTGACCAGAACCAATGGCAGTGTTGGGAGTTTGTGCTTGCCTGTGAACAATTGGCAAGGGTTACAGGCTTTGACTTTGGTGTTGACATCTGAGAATAGTTTGGGCCAATAATATCCTGCTCTCAAGATCTTATAAGCTGTTGCCCTCCAGGCATGATGTCCTCCGCACACTCCTTCGTGAAATTCGTTTATGACCTTCTTTGTTTTTGATTCAACTAAACAAACCAACAGGAAGCCTAGTGGGTCTTTCCAATACAATTGGCTTTCAGATATATAGTACTTCACCGCATGCAGCTTTAGCGTCCTGGCTTTAGATGGAGATAAGTCACTTGGGCACTTCAAGGTCAGCAGGTAGGACACTATGTCTTTATACCAATCTGCTGAGGCAAACTTCTCTTGGATTCTGCTGGTAGTTATTTGTTGATTGAGCTTGTTCATGTCCACGCACTCTTCACATCCCTGTAGGCCATTTATCCCGAGGGCTCTGAAATTGGATTTGGCTAAGAGATTAGCCAAAACTTGTCCCTTTACTAGTCTCGTAGGTTTTATCTCTACGTCAAATTATTGAATTTTAGCAAGCCACCATCCCCTTTTCCCATCACTGTCGGACTGAACCAAAATGTCTTTTACGGAACTGGTGGGTATGTACGCAATTACCTTGGAATCTAACATGTAGGTTCTGAAATCCTTTAATGCCTTCACCATAGCATACGCTTTCTTTTCCATTATATCGTATCTGAGTTCAGCATCTCTAAGACTTTTACTAAAAAAGGCTATTGGTTGCTCGAAACCTACTTCATTTTTCTGGAGGAGTACAACAACAAGTGTATGTTCTGAGGTGAACGAGAAGATTAGAAAATCCTTCAGATAATCAGGGATAGCTAGTACAGGTGCCTCGCTTATAACCTTCTTAATGCGTGCAAACAATTCTTTGGCTTCTGCTGTCCATTTCACTTCATTGTTCTTCTTCAACATATCTGTGATTAATTTCATGATTTCAACAAAGTTTGGGATGAATCTCCTCAAAAATTTTATTTTTCCTAAGAATGACTAAATCTCTTTTACATTCCTAGGGATATTTATTGTGTCTATAGCTTCAACTCTTTTATGATCAATTTTAATTCCATCTCAAGACACAATATGGCCCAAGAGTTTACCTTCTTTCATAGCAAAGTGAGACTTTTTGGGGTTTAAAGACAAACCAAATCTGCGGCATTTCTCAAACATCTGCTTGAGATGTATCAGATGATCTTCATCGGATTTAGAAAAAACGGTCAAATCAACAAGGTAGATAACCACAAATTTGTCCCTTTCGCCGATGAAAGTGATATCCATAGCACGTTGGAAAGTAGCACCTGCATTCATTAAACCAAAAGGCATCTTGTCATACATAAATGTACCCCAAGGGGTGGTGAAGGCTATTTTTTCTTTATTGTGCTCGTTGACAACAATTTGATTATACCTGGAAAACCCGTCGATCATCGACATCCTATTCGCCCCAACTACGTTTTCTAAAATGTGATCCATTTTGGGTAGAGGGTAATTTTCTTTGAGGGAGGACTTATTTAGATTTCTAAAATCAACACACAGTCTGATATCCCCACTTTTCTTTCTAATCGGGACCAGGTTTTCTACCTAGTCGGAGTATCTCAGTGGTATGATTATTTTTGCGTCCAGGAGTTTTTTGACTTCCCTTTCGACCACGGGCAATAAAATAGGATTGATTTGTTTGAGTTTTTGTCTGAAAGGTTTGACACCAGGCTTTAGGGGTATCTTGTGTTCAATCACAGTGGTGTCATAGGTTCTCAGCTCTTTGTATGACCAAGAGAAAATGTCTTTATACCGCCCGAGTAAGTCTTTATACTTACTTTTTACTTCGGGAGGAAGGTACTTTGATATTTTTACTATCCTAGGCTCCTCTTCGGTCCCTATGTCGTAGTATTCAACCTCCTCAGGTTGGGGTTGCAAAGCCAATTTTAAGGGCATATCATTTTGGTCAAACAGTCTCTCTAGAGGGATTAGTCCCTTTGGAATCTGATTGTTCTTTAAAACTAACATGCAATGATTAGCGATCTTTTCCTAGAACCCCTAAGGATCCTCTCCCTCTTGCATGATCCATGTGTGGTCATTTTGGTTTTCTTGGTCAATGTGAGTTTCGCCAAAGTCGTCCACCATTTCAAGGAACTTCCTGATCTGTTCATCATCCTCAAACACTTGCCAGTGTTGGATGTTGTTTGGTATGGAAGGTCTGTTCCTCACCTCTATGTGGTACCTTAGTTTGAAAGATGTAGGGGGGGAAGACGTTGAGGCTGCTTTGGCTAATGAATCGGCTTGCAAGTTTTCAGAGCATGGGATGAAATGAACATTTACCAACGAGAAGAAATTTTCTATTAAATCCCAGGCGCAATTCTTGTAAGATCTTAATCTTGGGTGTTTGGCCCGGTATTTTTGATTTATCTGTTTCACTATCAACTCTACATCTCCGTATACTTCCAAGTTCTTTATGTTCAGTTTCATGGTAGCTTCCAACCCTAAGACTAGGGCCTCATACTCACATACGTTATTGGTGGAGTCTATGTCCCACTGAAGCCTGTAAGAGAAAGGAATCAAAAATTCATTTTCAGGTGCTACAAACAATACTCCTGCACCTGCTCCTTCATATGACAAAGCACAATCATTTTTTTTTTCCAAATTCCAATGCTATACATATTTTCGTCTATCTTTCCTGATTCATTTTCATTTATGTAATTGTTTCTGTACAACTGTTTATACCATCATCAAAATACAAAATACAATTCCCTAGATCTTGATCGACAACATAAACAGGATAATTGTTAGGATTTGGTGGGTCTCTCACTGTGTATGCTAGCCTTGTTTCTCTGTATAGCCAAGTAAATTGCTCACCAAACATAGGAATCATGGTGTAGGTCATGTCTAGTTGAAGAGACCCTCCAAGTTTGGATCCCCACGACCTAGATAGAACCAAGCCATACTTCAGAGGTATATCGGCGATAACTACATCCATCAGGACACTTTTCACCAGAACTTGTGCAAGAGTGACTACTAAATATTTTATCATACCCATGCACTTAACTCTCCTTGAATCAAAAGAGTAGAGGTCTCCATAAGGCCTGGTGATCTGGAGGCCTAGTCTGTCCATAATAGACTTGGGCATTACATTATGTGAGGCTCCAGAATCTATCATGCAGTTATGCAGCAGTCGATCATGCACATTCAGAGTAATATAGAAGGGAGTGATGGTGTCTCTGGCACCCTCGAAATGTGGACCAAAAGTGATATTAGGCTTATCATATTCCAAGTTTATCACGTCAGAGTGACTTTCTGGATCCGAAAAACCTATCATTTTGGTTATCTGCTTTCGATACATAGGATTCTTTGCTAATTAGACTAGAGGGATTGGTATTTTGATCTTATTTATCTCATTTTCAAGGCTGAAACCTCCACTACCTTTGTCCGTTTCTCTGGTCGAAACCTCAGACTCCTTCTTTTCCAACTTATTTGTTTGTGCTGATTTACTTCCCGTGAGTTTATTTATCGGTATATGTGTTTCAGTTGTCTTAATTTCTTTTGCTTGGGTCTCAACCTCTTTTACTTTGGTATTTTGTGAATCTACCCCTTTTATTTTGCTATTATGTATCTCGGTCTCCTTTGGGGTGGGCTCGTATATTTCACCTCTCGGGAGAATTTTCTTGGGTTGAGGTATCAACACGGGTTTTCTTTTATGCCTCAGGTTTTACTTAGGTTGGACCTCAGCCATTATAGGATCGGTCACTTCTTGATAGACAGAAACATCAGTGTTATTTATGTCATCATCTTTATTTGACAGTCGCTGAGTGTCCAAGGACTTCTCGTAATCTTCTTTAGTTAAATAAGGCTGTGTGTAGTCATCACCCAAATTGGTCACGTCTTCTCCCAGATCCTCGAAATCTTGGAGGTCGTTTCCTCCTATAAAATTTTCATTTTTTAAAGGAGTTTGAATTTTTTGGTCTTCATTTTTAATCTGTCTTTGTTGATTTTGAGGATTGGGGTTTCTTCTGAATTCCCTCTTAATGAAAGGATCTGCCTTGGATTGATCTAGCTCCATTTTGGAAATCTTATTTGATAACTCTTTAATTATCCTAGCCATGTCATCCATTTTATCATCTGAGGATCTAATAGGCCCTAAGGGTCCCGCTTGTTCTCTAAAACATTTGATTTCTCGGTTTCCCATTTCTACTTTTGTTTTTAATTTGCTAGAAGCCATCATGTTAGATTCGATATCTACGACATCGTCTTGCATTCAGGTCAGGGTAGCCCCTCTCCTTTCTCTCAACAAAAGTACAAAATTGGGTTCGAAGGCTCCCGCAAAGGTTACCTTGGTTGCAGGTTGGGAGGGTTTAACTTCAACTGGGATCTTATTATACAACTTATTAAACCTTTTAATGAATTCCATAACAGTTTCTGAATTTTTTTTCTTTAAAGACCTGAACTCGGTCAAATAGTACAAATGGTCTTTTCTTTTGCCCCATTGTCTAAGAAAAGCGTCTTCTAGGGAATCATAGGATAATATCGAACCTGTGGGTAGACTTCGAAACCAGGCTTGTACCTATCCTTTGAAAGTATGAACAAATAACCTCAAATATACGTCTTCGTGTTCGAGACCTAGGATATCTACAAACTGATTAAAAAAATTTATATGTTCTACCGCGGTCAGGTCCCCTTCCCCTGTAAATTTAGGTAAGTTTTTCATGTAGTTTTTAGGGAGTTCATGAAGAGGGACAGGCATGACCAGAGGCGCATATCTGGCAGCTACTTTAGTGAAAACCCTGGGAGGCGGGGGCGACAATTGGGCCCCCCCTCCTCCTCCTAGAGATCCTCCTCCTCCTAAAACCCCTCCACCTCCCCCTCCTATGGCCGCCATTGATACTATTGGATAGGAAAACGGTGCGTTATACAGAGGGTTCTGGAACACTAAAAGCAAATCTTTAGCTTTTTCGAGAGATGAGAAAACTGAAGAAGGGGGAAAAGGGATGAGAGGGCTTGGTTCCTCAGATTTACAAGAGATGTAATCAAGGGAACCCACGGGCGTGGAATATGAGTATATGGTATACTCTTCGAGAATCTGTGAGATTAGGAAATCTAACTGAAGAGTCGACGGGATATCGCTTGCTGTTAAAATTGCTGAGGGATTTTCACCTTTGTGTACGCCATAAGTGGTCAGATGAATTTCATTTTTGACTTCAAGGAGAGCTAAAGTTGGTTTGAGGGTTTTAGGGAGAGGTTCAAAAGGAAACTTATCTTTGGGTTGTGTGTGCCTAAGCTGGTAGACCGTAGTGGTTGGCTTAAGGGAACCTTTTGTTTTCAGTATTTTTTCAGGATCGGAAATGAGAGTGCTCTGTTTACCATCCGGATTTTGTTTGGTGTTCCTTCGACCAGATGCCAACTTACTAAACGCGGATTCGCCAAGTGAATGATAAAAGAAAAATCCTTTAGAAGGTGTTCACCCTTTTTTCACCATCAACGGGTAGAAACTTGCAAAAATGTCGTTCTCCCAGGGAAAAAGTTTCATAACTTCGGTCCCTGGCAGTGGCAACAGAAAGATGGTGTTCTAGAGTCTGTACTTAAGGCTAAAAAGTACAGGGTCTAGGTATTCGAAAGTGAGTAAAAATATAAAAAGGGGAAAAAACAACCTTTGGGAAAAGGGAAGTTAAGGCTGATTTCGAATTTGTCCCTATCTCGCTTCCAAACATTCCTGGATGCTTATATCCTATTTAATTGTGGCCCATGAACGTTCGAGTTCGACCCAGGTGATGGCGGTTTTAAGTATGGTGTTGAATAGGTTCAAAGCGATGCTGGTTTGATTCGATAGGTCGGGTTTGATGTTGGGATATCTTGCAAAGGGCACAGTCATGGAGAAACAGAAAATGGAAAGAAAGTTCAAGGTTTAAAATGCCACTTCAACTTTTTCTTTAACCGTATAAAAGAGAAATTTCGAAATCTGATGTTAATATAGAACAAAAACCAAAGGTTTTCTCCCATAATTGAGTTAATTTTTTAAAGAATCATGTATGAAATGTGAGAAAACATTAAGCGGTTGACAATGCGAGGCTCCTATCAAGGGAGAATCTCACCCTGTAAACAGAAGAAGAAAAAGGCAAGAAGTAATCTGACGAAGCATAAAATATAGAGATCTAAAAGGTTCACAGGTCTTGTACCTGCTGATAGCCGATACAGAGGAAAAATTGCAAGCGATTAGATGACTAAAATTTGGTCACCACAGTAGAAGTTGCACTAAATTGTAGCTAAGCATTCATCAAAAATATATATGTGAAATGAAACTTAATATAAGATAACATAGAAAACAAAACTCATAACAATCAGGAATCTTCGGATTGCTTTGTATTAATTTTCAAAAGGGAGAAAGTCTCTATTACAATCGGCTAAGAAAGGTCCAGCCTCTAGTTCTCACTTCAAAATGCATATTTATACAAATTCTAAACGCTAGAATCTCAATCGTTTCAGAAGTTTTCGGTTACAAAATGGGAAATTTATGCGTTTCACTTCTTTCTCTTTGTCCTCCTTCTTGCGGGTAGAGCACCTTCCTTACCTTACTCTTTGGGTTCTAAAAATAGAACAGGCAGACATCTGTCATTATTTGACACCAGAAGCCTGCCCTTTCGTATGCTCGGTGCAAGTGATGCACCTCTCCACCAACTGGGCTATCAACTTGGAAGGCTCTGCTTGGTCGCTCGCTTCAATAGTGTAACAATTATTCACCAGCTGTGGTAAACTCTTTCCTACTTGTCGGTCCTTTGTGATGATGGAGCACAATTGTAAATTTGGCTATACTAGCCATTTGTCCATTTGGGTCATATCAACCTGACTGATCTGGGATATCTCCACTTGCTGCTCCTCCATGTTTTCTTTGATGTCCAATAGATGTTTATCTATATTGATTTTTCCCAGTGTCCCAGCACTGCTCTCATTATCAATATCTAGCAAACCTTTAGTTATTAAAGAGAACGTTTCCTCACAAAGATTCTTTACTTCGTTATCTCTCCCCCTGCTTTCTAATATGTCCTGCTCCCAGACCTAGGATATTACCTCTGGTTTTTTCCTCGATGGATAATTTTGAGGTGCTGACCATCTCTAGCTTCGTTGTACCTATAACGATGTCTTGGAAGGCGACCCGTGCTGCCCCGTTTTCTCTTTCTCTCAAAGAAATGTTTTCTAATATCTTCTCTATCATCTGAAAATGGTTTTGAATGGTTCTCACCTTTGCCAGCAATTTTTTTTGAGCCATAAGTACCTTATGTTGGATTTCAACTACCTGCGATCTGAACATTTCTATGTCTACAAACTGCTTCTCGACCACCTCCAATTTCGACTACAACTCATAATCTGTTGCCCCTGCTGGCTTACCTATGTTTGGCTCGTTTGCGTCGACTGGTGCACCTGCTCAAGGTCAGACTTGAGCTTCTCGATTTCATGCAGGTCAGCTGTTCGAGCTCCCTTAAGGCTCCTTCTCACCTCGTCCCTGACATTTTCTTCGGTGGTAGCTACCTTAGCTTCCAATTTTCTAATCAAGAGGTTCTTTCGTTTCAACTGGGCCATCAAAGTCCCATCTGAGTACTGATTGGCTGTAGCATAATCCCCTAGCGTCCTGACTATCTCCTTTACAAATGTTTCCTCTTTCGCGGCCCTCCCATCTATCATGATTTAAAATTTTTTAGCTACTGTGCCCTCGTTTTTATAAAATCCTTGCCTTACCACGGCCTTTCTTTTCTTTTCAAAGAAAAATTCATTGGGAGGCATCTCCTCTACAGAAATAGGTGTCAGTTCTTCATTGAAAATCCATCCCTCATCAAGATTCCCCTTTGTGAACTACAAGGGTGTGACAATAGAAATTGGACTGCCGATTTGCTTGGATGTTTGTTTCGGGGTGACTTCTATAATCGGCTCATTTGGTGTGAGTGAAAGTGAGTCACCCAATCCTTGCATAGGTATCTCCGCTTGGCCTTGGCCCTGCTTGCCTAGCATGCCCTTTTCGGGGTTTCCTTCCTGCTTCTGGGGGCCTTCAGCTCCTATCTCTGAGGTTCAAGCCTCCCTGGTTTTGCCTTGGTCCTTCTCCCCGCTAGGACTTGAATCCTTTGCACCTTTGGCTCTTGTTTGTTGTACATCTGCAGTCTGTGGTTTCTTACCCTATAAAACTAGGGGAAGGTAGCTCCATCACTGTTCCTGAAACTTGAAAAGATCATCCCCATCTCTAGGCGACAGGGCTTGGATCCGACTCAGAACCTTGGCATAGGATCTTGCACCTCGAAAGATGTCGTCATGAGGTGAGTGCTTGTGCTCGTATCTTTTCATGCCATAACTCGCCATGTGATTACTCACAACCTTATGTGGATCATGTTTCCTAAACTCAATACTGACAAATTTAAATTCCTCCAAGGACGTAGCTTCTACTTTGGCGTGTCTGAAATCTAATAAAGAATACCTATTAAAATGAATAGGAAAAGGAAACCATACCTTCCTCAAAAAACCTTTAATCTCTTTTCTTATGCCACCGAGCAGGGTTTGCTTGGCGATTTCACAGCATACCAGCTTGTCCGGCACGAATAGTGGTAGAGCATATGGGGGCACAGAGACACCGAAAACCCTGATGTATGAAAATTCTTCTTCTACATACCATTCAACTACACTACTCAAGTTGGCGGCGATGTTATCTAAAATCCTGGGTGGTGGGTTACCGAAGATGCAGACATGCATCAGTACCATTACCCAATTGAAAATTTTGTATATGAATTTTGTGGTCTTATCCTCCCAAAGTTTCGAGTGATAGACATGGATGGGCTCAACATTAGACGTAGTCCAGCTCCAACTCATTAGAGGGAAAGGCGTCAAGAAACAAATGGCGTCCATGATGTAGGAGAACATGAAAAATGAACTTGCTTTCCCACTAACATTTTGCACTCGATATTCGGTAACTCGACTGGTTAAATTGTCCAACAACAGTTTGGCCCAATCGAAAGAGAGACCTTCAACGACTGTATGAATCAGAGGCACCCACGGGAGAAAAAAATGTGTGGTGTCCTCCCTCCCATACAACCTACAGGCCATCATTGCTATATACCTGAATGGTGGCTCTAAGGAGGAGACTGAATAAATTCCATTAGAGTCCGCCCAGAATTTTGCGAGGTACGAAACCCTGATCAGATTGGACAAGTTCCTGCCATATTTCTCGCATTCCTTCTCCTTGAAAGCTTCCAGAAATTCGGCATTGTGCACAAAGTTTGGTGTGGGTGACAACTGATAC
This sequence comes from Picea mariana, assembly GCA_032191745.1. NCBI lineage: Eukaryota > Viridiplantae > Streptophyta > Pinopsida > Pinales > Pinaceae > Picea > Picea mariana. Next base: position 9,278 of record JASDQU010187369.1, on the reverse strand, counting down.
ATTGCCTACAAATGTTTTAGTCTAAACGTCCCAACTGTCACCTTCTATTCGTTGATAATAGTCCTGGTTGGGATATCCACATGGTCTAGCGCACATTTGATCATATCATAATAGGAAGGAGTTGTGGACTTGCCGCTATTTTGTGCATCTTTGCTTGAATGACGATTTTGTATATGGTGGCCAAATCATCCCTCTCATTATCACTGAAATCATCTGAACAATTCACCAACTCAGACTGAAGAATGTCGGAGATGTATGTCCAGGTTTTGACAGTATTAGTACTTCGGGGTGAAGTATCGGAAATAGCATCGGAGCCCTGAACTGAACTTTTGGTAGCCGCCTTGAACGCATTTCTTAGAGCCATGAAAGAGAATCCTGTACGCAGATCACCTGTAGTAAGAATTGTAAATATAGACCAAAATTATCTTGATAAAAAAGAAAAAAAAAGCTCTGCGCGCAAAATAGAAATAAAGTAGAAATAATGAAACAACCCCTTATCTTAGTTAGTTAAAACCCTGGTGTCCTTGTGAACCAAATGGTCAAATCTCTTAAAGAAATATTTAGTAGTAAAAGCGAGATCCTACTATCTGTCACCTCGCCATAGTCCAAATAAATGCCATAATTGTCTGATGAGCCATAGCATGAATCCACATAAAAAACATTTAAAATTACTCCGCAGACGGTGTGTATTAAAGTTTTCATTGGTGCATCGATTAATCCTTCTTATCTCTTTTAATTAAGTTTGTTTTAGTCTTTAATCCCCCTTTTTCGGCATTCGCCGTATCGGGAGAATTCACTCCTACCCTTTGAGCCCCCAAAACCCAAAATTGCGATGATGCGATTTAGTTTAAAAAACGTGATCTGACTTAAGCTCTTAATTAACCCATGCTTAATTAATAAAAATCGCAACTTCACGACTTGGGGCTACGAAAGTATAGTTTTTTGGGAGAGCGATCGCCGAGTTGCAAAACCCCGACGGTGCTTAACTAGGGTTTAAAGTGACTTACCCCTGACACTAACCCTGGTAAAAATTTAAAACTATTTCACAACTTCGCACATCGGAGTTTGGAAACCTTACAACTTGTAACTCCCGAAGTGCGATAGCACGAGGTAATAAAAGTGATAGACTCAATTAAAGGTTAGGCGACGATGACTTAGGACTATAGAGACTATCACCATCTCGCATGTCGGTGTAAACTTTTGATTTCAAGGATCATAATTCAACACTTGTAAAAGGCGGCTCCAACAGATTGTCTGGTACAGTTTCATGCATGGTTGATGCACTTGTTTATGGTACAGGTTGATTACAGGTTGAGGTACAGATTGATGCATGGTTGATGCATGGTTCAGGTTTATTGGTACAGGTTTATAGTGGTATATCTCACAGCGATAGTGTGACAGTACTTCCATCATTCTACTTCTACTTCAGGGCAGTTGGATGGGGCAAGGACAAGTGGTTGTAGCCACCTTCTGTTTGTAGCTGGAGAACATAGGGGGTTGTAGCCTCCTTCTGGTTGTAGCCATAGAATTGGGGAGTTTGAGATTCCCTCAGGTTGTAGCCTGAGATACTAGGGGGTTGGAGCCTCCTTCAAGTTGCAGCTAGAAAACAAAGGAAGTTGGTGCTTCCAATTAATGTAATTCTTCAAGACATATAAGAAAAGATATTCCGTGATTTTCTCCCGCTTTGGGTTTCCATGTAAAACACTGGTGTATTGTGTATGTGTATGGTTGTTCATTTGTTAATTTCTCATTATTGGATGATAATTCTACATCAATATAACACTTGGATTATTTGGTTTAAAAAGGATTATAATTGATCTATTACCAATTCATCCCCCCTCTCAGTATTCCAACAACAATAATCAACATTTATGTTGCACTGCATGCAACTTTGTCCATCATATTCAATACCATCACAAAATCATTATATCATTTTCACCAAAATGAAATCCTAGTAATTCTAGGAGACTTCAATATTGACATGTCACAGTGAAATGAGAAGACAAAAAAATTGAAAAACTACATGTGCAATTACAATTCCCATATGCTCCTAGGAAAAACAAACCATGCACAGAAAACGCTCATTGATCATATTTGGTCAAATGAAAAGAATGAAAACTCCAGAATATATACATTGGATACATATTGGACCGATCATGATACAATTTGTCTCCTACTTGAAGTCTAAAATACACATAAATCATAATGCATATTTTGAGCTAAAGCATATTTCCATATCTTTGTTACACATTTACAAACACCTTTCCTTTGTTTAGCATAAAAAAATCATCTCACAAATGAAAAAAGGTTGGTATAGTATCGATGTTAGATGTTGGTAATATAAAAAAACAATACATTAGCAACTTTCAATGCACTTGCATCTTCCTAAAATCTATTTGCATAACTATTCACTTTCCTTGATTGTTTTGTTCAATGCATAATACATCAAACCAATTATCCGTGCTTAAAAAGATAATAAGGACAATTAAAAACATGGATGGAAAAAAAGGTACATATTTCCAACCTTCTCTGTATTTTATTAATTTCTATTCCAAATTTCATTTGTTATTGTTCCATATTTCATATTCTTATATTCTATGTTTCATTTTATACATCACCTTTACATCAAAATAAATATAACAAGTGACGAAGAAGAAGAAGAAGTTACAAGCGACATCGGAGAAGAAATCCAATAACAATCTTCAAAGAGAAGGTATGGTCATAACAATAACACATCCAATATCTTCTTCCTAGTAAGTTATATACATATGTAGATTCACAATTCATATGAAAACCAAACTTCCTTATGTATGTCAAACTAGTTCTTCTATCTTATATGTTTCATACAGAATGTTTGAATGTTCAATACAAAAGAACCTAGACAAGCCAAGAAACCATTAGTAGTCAGGCATCACAAACACCACAACAACAACAATTTCCAAGGTAAATATTCATAAATTATCTTCCTTTCAACATTCATAAACTATATTTCTTTTATACATGAAAAAATGCAGAACAACATCTACTAATGCCATTCACAACTTATTGTGTCTAACACACATGAAATATTGTTACTAGAAGTGCCATTGCCTATAACCGATGCAACGAACATTGCAAACTCAAGCGATACAACCATGATTATGCAACAGAAATAAATTGAAAGGTATGTACATCGATATGTAAAAAAATCAATTTATGAAAAAAGAAATAGAAGATGTTCTTCATATCACTAATTTCTTGCAATCTCCTTTCAATGGCCCAGATTTACACCTCCAAATATTGTATCGATTGAGGACTTAAATAGACGTAGGATTGGGGAACTATTCATCGGAGACATCATGGTTGTCTACAACACATATTTGGATAAAGTAAATAAATCACGTAAAGTTATTCGTGTTGATATGACAGATGAGAATGGCACGATGACAGTCACATTAACTATTCATGCACACCTTATACAAAGGCATGAGCAAAATATTTTACCTGACAATGGAATATCTATTACAAATTTTAAAATTATACCAAAAACCAACTATGATCGTGGTGATTGTGATCATATTATCTCGCTAGATGAATCTAGTCTCGTAGAAACCTTGTCTCCAATTTGTAAAGAATACACTTTCATACCAGACACAAAAATTAGGCAATTTGTAGATAACATAGATGTGTACCCAATTGGAGCCATCAGAGATGTTGTCACCCTCGCAAGAAAATTCGAATTGTAGTACATGTTGCACATAAAGGATGGGAACACAGACAATGGCAAGGAAATGGTACAACCTCCAATGTTCATTCCTTTATATTTAACTTTCTAATATATATTAAATTCAACTAAATAACAACTATCATATTCTATGTAGTAGCTTCAATTGTTAGAAACACATGAACATTTATTTAGTTCAATTGAACAACAACTACAAACAGGAAAATTCTCCATTATGCTATTTGAAAATATCACCATAAGGAGAGATATAAAAGAAAAGGTGTTTCACACAACGTAGTCAACATTCATAACGAAACTCAGAAAAAAAGTTGTAGAAGATCTGGAAAAAATAGCACGTTCAACAAATGTTGTAAGTATCCATGTAAAACTTCATTTACAAACTTCATACAAAAAATAATTTAAACTTTTATACATGTGTATATACTATTTAACTTATCCCCTTCTATAATCTATATGCAGGTTGAAGGTACACTGACAATTGCAAATGCATATTCAACACCGTTTGAGCCTATCTGTGCATCTTATACCTCTCCTACAGATGCAACTGCACTGATAAAAGATGCAATGGTTGATTGTCTTAAATGTAGTAAAAAATGCCCTTTCACATATCAACATTGCCTCAATGCTATTATCTACACCATTGAAAAAAAGACTGTACAATGCACTGTCAGAGAGCCTCTTCTACACGATATACTGCCTAGCCTAATAGACATGTCATATGAGACATATTTACAAAAAAAACTAGCTACTATCTACATGCTACAAGACCTTCGAGTTCATGGTAGATTCACAGTGAATGAAGACAACATAGTCTTACATCTTGAATTGGGAGAAGAAAAAAAAGGGGTCAACTCACTAAAACTTGAAACACTGAATTTACTTCTTAAATCAATTGGTTGATAAAAGTTGACGTCACTTGAATGAATACCAAAGAGAAACATTGTACCATAGTCTTTGCTTCCACTATCTTGAAGATAGAACATATATGCTTATTACACAATGTGTGTGTGTGTGTGTGTGTATTGGAGATTTCATGCACTTCGATTATCAAAAAATCAAATCCTTTGTACAATGCTACATTGGAATATTTACCATGACATATTTTTATAGCTTATGACCAATCATGCATTAAATCACATTTCACTTCCTTTGTCTTTTGTTATATACAATGTCAGTGTTCCAATAAAATCAAATACAAAATAAAATTGGCAAAATTGAATGTAATCATGCTATTTCATTAGAATATTTACCATTAAGTTGCATCACACCGTCTAATCGCATAACATTATTTTTAAATTAAATTTCTTTCTTCCTTTTTTTTATTCTTTTCACAACAATAATTTATGGTAACCGAGTAAGCCTTGCAACACATTGATTTATAAAATGATTAATAACAAGTTGAAAATGCCTCAAAAGCCAAAATTTATTAAAATTCAAATGACAACAATCTACTATAATTTTCAACTATAATTTTCTATAAAATTCACAAAACTAAATGTAGTCATACTACAACATTGGAATACTAATGTAATCATACTTCAACATTGGAATATTTCTACCTTATGAATAGTCCTTCATTAAATTTCATTTCACCATCTTTCCAATTTCAAGCAAGTTCGACAGGGACTACGCTGCTCCACTGCCCTTGTTTAGTGATGGTATCCCATAATTGGTGGTCTTAGTAGTACCTATGTGCACCTTGCAACGAGCAGCTTGGTGGTGGATTCCTGATCCGTTCGATAACTTCATGACAAGAACATATGTTTTCAGCTGAGTCTCTGATCCACTTGAGCTATTATGAACTTTAGTATGTGGATAATTGCCATTATATTCTAAACTAAGTGTGGCCACCGTTCCTTCCTTCTTATAAGATGGTCAATTATGTACATGATTGTTTGTTATTATAATACTAACAACAATCACTTTATAAAAGTTGTTGATATAGGGGTATAAAGTGCTTGATATACTATTTATATCAACCACTTTTTTAAAGTGGTTGTTGCTAGTTGACTAACTACATAAGTGGTAGAGGAACAATAAACTATTAATGAATTAATATATAATTAATGTATAAATTAAAAAAATAATGTACAAAAATGTTAATATATTAATTAATTAATACATTAATATAATGTCTAAATTAAAGTATTAATACATTAGTAGATATTGTATTGTATTAATATAAAGTATTAATTAATTAATGTTACTAATATAATACATTAATTAAACATTAAACCATTATCAAAGTAGAAATATATTAATAATGTATTACAATAATACATTAATAGAATATAACCATGTTTGAAAGTTGTTGTCCATAGATAATCATTGTTGGTCATGGCTATTGATGAAATTCACCATGTTTGACCTTAATTATGGGTATGGTTGACCATTACCTTAACTATGGTTAGCTATTATTGACCATGACCAAGAATAATAAAATAGTAAGTATTTTTACATAAATACATTAAAGTATTACATTATTACATTAATGTATTAATATAATGAATAAATACATTGCAATTAATATATTTATACATTACTAACTAATATATTACTAATATATATAATGATTATATATATATGTTTGACCAAATCGCTAGTTGATAATGTAAGTTCGTTGACCATGACCATGGTAAACATTGATCATGGTTGACTAATATTGACCATGGTTGTACATGGATGTCCATGGCCATATTAGTTGACTATGTTGAGTTGTCTATGGTTCAACATGGTGATCCTCTAAAACCTGGGTTTGTCAAAGTATAACATTGAGAGATGTTCAACACAATGCAATGTTGGGCAATGTTCACGACATTGCGACGTTGGGACATGTCCAGCACAATGAGATGTTGGGAAATGTTCTGACATTGCGACGATGGAAATTTTTCATCACAATGCGACGTTGGGAAGTATTCGTCACATTGCAATGTTGGGAAATGTTCATCACAATGCGACATTGGGACATGTTTGTCACATTACAACATCGAGAAACATTTGTGACAATGCGATGTTGGGAAATGTTTGTGACATTGCGGTGTTGGGAAATGTTCGTGACATTGCGACGTTGGGAAATGTTTGTCACAATGAAACGTTGGGAAATATTCATCACATTGCAATGTTGGGAGATGTTCATCAGAATGAAACATTGGGACATGTTCGTGACATTGCGACGTTGGTAAATGTTCGTCACAATGCGACATTGGGAAATATTCATCACATTGCAATGTTGGGAGATGTTCATCAGGATGAAACATTGGAACATGTTCGTCACATTGCGACGTCAAGAAATGTTCGTCACAATGCGATGTTGGGAAATGTTCATCACAATGCGACATTGGGACATGTTTGTCACATTGCGACGTTGGGAAATGTTCGTGACAATGCGACGTTAGGAAATGTTCGTGACATTGTGATGTTGGAAAATGTTTGTGACATTGCGAAGTTGGGAAATGTTCATCAAAATGCAACATTGGGAAATATTTGTCACATTGTGATGTTAAGAAATGTTTGCCAAAATGTAACATTGGGACATGTTCATCACATTGCGACGTTAGAATTTTTTTCCATAATGCCACGTTTGGAAATATTCATCACAATACGACATTGGGACATGTTCTTCACATTGTGACGCCGGGAAATGTTCGCCACAATGCGATGTTGAAAAATGTTCAACACAATGCGATGTTGGGAAACCTATGACACATTGTGATGTCGGTAAGTGATTGGGACAATGCCCAGAAGTGGGAATTTTTGTCACATTGCGACATTGGGAAATGTTCGTCACAATGTGACAAACGAAAAATTTCATCACATACTGAGGTTTGGTCATCAACATCCCATTTCTAGGTTTGTGTATGAAAATTGCTAGATTTAGTCAAAATGGGCAAGGTTTGTGACATTGCAATGTTTGGAAAAGTTTGTCACATTACGATGTTGGGAGATAGTAGAAATATTGTGATATTGGGAAATGTTCATCACAATGAGTCATCAGGGGATGTTCGTCCCATTGTGACGTTTGGAAAGGTCTGTCACAATCCGACGTCAGGATATGTGCGTCACATTAAACATGAGGATATGTTCGTCACTTTGCAACAACAAGGCAATGTTTGTCACATTGCGACGTTCATTTATGTTCTTCACATTGCAACGAGAGGCCTATGTTTGTCAGATTGCGACGATACTGCTATGTTCTTCACATTTTGATCAGTGTATATGTTCATCAAATTGCGACATCTGTAAATGTTCATCAAATTATGATGTTAATATGTTTCGTAGATTGCAATGTTACTATGTTAAACACATTGCAATGTCTGAAAATGTTTTTCACATTGCGACATCGAGATATGTGTGTCACATTGGAACATGAGGAAATGTTTGTCACATCGAGATGAAAAGACGATGTGTGACACCTTGCGACGCTACTATCCACACTGCGATGAAATGCCTATGTTTGTCACATTGCAATGTCAATTTGTGTTCATCACATTGTGACGTTACTATGTTCAATAAATATTGCAACGTTACTGTGTTCGTCATATCACAACATTACTATGTTATTTATTGTGTGAGGTTACTAAGCTCGACACATTGCAACATTACTAATTTTTCCATGTTGTAACATTTGGTTTTGTTCATCAGATTGCAACGTTGGGGTATGTTCATCAAATAACATTTTGGTTTGTGTTTGACACATTACCATAGTGAACCAAGAATAAGTTTTGTATATAAACCACTTCTTACTTAAATGTGGTTCTTGCAGTTTTTGAAAATACATAGTAAGTTCAGAAAGAACTCTTTATTATGTTATCACACAATTGTGTGTTTGGTATTACCATTTCATTTTTGGAACTTTGTAAAAATATTCAAAATATCCTTTTGTTTTATTAATTTTTTTATAAATAATTATTGACATTTGTTTTTTTTCGATCTAATGAGAATGAGAATTAGTTAAGAAGTATTTTTTAATTTTTAATTTTTATTAACTTTGTATCAAAATTCATTGTGAGTAAGAGAGTGTAGATATAGACCTATTTTTCCTTATTTTGAATTTATATAGGTAATAATAATTTTATGTTAATTTTAATTTTTTATTAAAAAAATAAATAATTTTATAACATTTCAAAGTGAAATTTGAGATGTTTTTATTTTTTATTTTTTTAATTTTCTATATAGATAAAATGGATTTATATTAATTAAAATAAATGAATATTAATTAATATAAATGAATAAATAAATTATATTGATAAAAATGTATTATTTAATTATAATAAATAATTAATACTTATGCTTATTTTGGAAATATTGGTTAGAATAAATTTACACCTCTCATTTCATCTAACTTCATAATATATACATAATAATTGATAATAATTTTGGAAATATTAATTACAATAAATTTATACCTCTCATTTTATCTAACTTCATATTCTTTAACTTCGTATTCTTCATTGATTAAGGTGGAGATGTAAGTGTCTTAGACTTTTCATTTCCATATCCACACGTATTTAAATTTGAATTAATAATAGATATAAAAAAATGATAAACAAAATAA
>JASDQU010187368.1:10126-20515 GCA_032191745.1 Picea mariana | reverse complement strand
CCGGAATACCGCCCCCCCGAAGAAAAACCACTTTTCTCAAAAATTTACCATTTTTGCCTGTTTTACCACGTCCTCTTCCAGATCGATTTTTGGGAAAACGGAGACGGATTTTAAAAATCTGAGAGATGTATTTTTTCAGCATGGGCTGAGGAATAAAAACCTCTTTCAGTTTTTTCAACGGAGTTATTAGAAGGGAGAATCGAAGACATCTTCGAGGCCTATTTTTCCAGATTTTCAATTTTCCGTTTCAGTCCCGATCTTGCAGGAGCTGTTACGGTCAGATGGGAACGAATATGGAAAAACCGAAGGAGGTTTTTGTCCAACACATGCCCATATACAATAACCTCCTTCATTTTTCACCCAGGTGTAATCATCAAAGAGAAAATCACGTCTGTTGGGACCCCTTTTTCACAGAAAACCGGTCCGTCTTTCATGGCAAAAAGCTCCAAATTTTGTGGGAGTGGTGGTTATTTTTGGCCGAAGCGGTTAAACTGACTTTCAAAACTTATTGGGATGAACTATCCTATTTATTCAGAGGATTTTGATGTAAAATGGTTCGACCTGTGAGGTTCCATGTTGGACTGTGGGATGTTTTTGACCAGAGAACTTTCTCTGTAACCATTTGATGAATGATCAGTAATGGACATGTTTTTCACAGGATTCCTGTGTAGAGATGCTGGTGGCGTTTCTTCTCTTTGTTAAGTTTTTCTTGTTATATTTCAATTTGTTTTCAGTTCTTATTATCAGAAGGAAAGTAACAAAAGCAAAATTTATCTTCAGATACTCTGTCTCTGAGCTTGTGATAATCTTTATGTTTATCTTCTAAAAAGCTAGTTTAGGAATTCTTAGCTGCTCCTTTGCCTGGTTTTTTCCTCCCCTATTTCTTCCTCAAATCAACATCATCAAGACTTATTTCGATACAATATTTCTGCTACCTTTCCCTGTGTAAAAGATTTGTCCCGATCTGTGATGTGAAACACATGTTTAAGTGCAGAACCCATTTGCCCAATGGCCCTCCTTGCTGTTCCAAAACAATCATTTAAAAACCCCAACCCATGTTCTTCATAACTAGCCTAATACCTATAAAAACAAAGCTATATCAGACAGAGAGATCCCTCTCTGAGTCTTGGAAGGATAGATCCAAGACTCGAAGCAGTTTTGATGTTGCCTCTGTGACTGCCTTACAGCCTTGGGAAAATTACAGAGCGTTAACATGTCCCACCTCTGCTTCTCATGAGGAGCGTCGTTGTATACTCCATCAAGCTAAGAACTATCTCATACTTAAGGACACATTGTATCGTCGAGGTGTAGACTGCATCCTTCGTCGATGTATCACTCATGACGAAGTGAAAATTGTGCTTAACGATTGCCACACTGGAGCATGTGGCGGTCATTTGTCTGGGTTGGAAACAACCCAAAATATTCTACGAGCCATTTACTTCTGGCTGACATTAATCAAAGATTGTGTTGAATCGGTCAAGAAGTGCCACCCGTGTCAGATCTTCTCTCGGAAGATGAGGGCACACCCCGCTCCCATGTTTCTTATTATTACCATTGGTCCCTTCACTAAATGGGGGATTCATTACACTACATGAAACCCCCCTTCAACAAGGGGGCACTGCTATATCATCATAGCAGTATACTACTTCACCAAGTGGGTCAAAGCTATACCAACATTCAAAGATGACGGGGAGACAACAACTCTCTTTTTGTTCAACTAGATAATAGCAAGGTTCGACGTCCCAAGAGAGATTGTCACTGACCATGGAAGTCACTTTCAGAACAAAATGATGATCGAGTTAACATCAAAGTTTGGGTTGAGGCAGGAACATTCATCACCTTATTACCACCAAGTGAATGGTCAGGTGGAAGTTGTAAATAAATATCCTAAAACTATTCTACAGCGAATGATCAATTCAGCCAAGTCAAATTGGCATTTGATGTTATATTCGACATTGTGGGCTTACCGAACGTCTGTTAAGAATGAAACCAGTTTCTCACCTTTTCAACTCGTTTACAGGCTAGAAGTAGTCTTGCCTATAGAATGCCAGATCCCATCGTTAAATTTGGCATTACAGTTATTGCCAGATACTTCACCACTTGAAGAAAGGTTACTATACCTCGAACAAGTCGATGAACAACGTTGTGATCTGGCCTTGTCTAACAAGGCTCAGAAACAAAAATTCAAGTGTTAGTATGATCAGTCCATTCATCCTCGGATTTTCTCTAAAGGCGACCTTGTCCTAGTCTATGACCAAGATAAGGACCCCCTGGGGGAAGGCAAGTTCAAACCCATGTGGTTCGGACCTTTCATTGTGAAAGAAGTACTTCAGAAGGGCACTTATCGTCTGTGGAATTTGAGGGAAATGTTTCAGCGGAGCCTAGAAATGGGCTCTACCTCAAGAAGTATTACTCATAGGTGGGTCGCCTTGGGTGAATTTTTCTAATATATGTATAGTCTTTGTACTATTACTTTTTGGTTTTTTGGTTTTATGGACGTGTCGTTTTTTATGTCATCTTTTTCACTATGGTAGATTTCAAGTGAATCAGAGGTGTTCGTTGGATTTGCGGACGATTCTAGCCGACACACTCGGAGGCTTGCCTCCGCAGTTTGGGTGATTTTCACACCTCAGGGATAGTTGCTATCTTCAGGAGGTATATGTTTAGGCGAAACCACAAACAATGTCATCGAATACAACACAATTATTGAGTTAATTTGTGACACTTTGTCACATGGTATCTCTCACCTTCGGGTCTATTTAGATGCTCTACTAGTTGTGTCTCAATTAAATGGAGTCTACCGTGTTCATGATCCTACTCTACACCGATGATTTCTTAGGGTACGTCTTTTAGAATGAATCTTTGATTATATTACACATTTTCATGTTCCTAGGAGATTAAATCAAGTTACAGATACTCTAGCTAATCAAATATTAGATTGGCATCTTGCACAAATATAAGAAAGACACACACATGCACATGTAAATACATTTTTAAAGTAGATGTAATCCATAAGATATAAAAAGACATAAAAATACATATATAATATCAAAAATATCAGAGTACATGGGTGGATTCAAGCGCCTCAAAAATACATCCAGTAAAGAGTCATGGGGCTTATGCCCTCAAAAATATACAATTAGTGCCCTCGGCACATAAGCAGTCCAATATAACTAAAGACGGGGCCTATTGGCCCTGTTATAATGATCAATGATGTTTTCCAAACACCGAAAAAGTCGTACCCACGTCCATGGTGCCCCCACTACATGACGCTGCATAGATGGTGGCAGATCCTCAATCTCTGCCATGTGGACTGTACGAGTGAGCGAGGTAAAGTTCCGCTCTACCTATCTCAATACTCTCTCAACCTCTCCAGCTAGAGTTCCCCCTACTAGTGGTAAGCCAGCTACAGCTGGTCCTGCCTCTGGTCGAGGATGTTTCCTATTCCTCGCGAAGTCTACTGGACACACTGGCCCCACATCTGCACATAACACATACTTAATTGTTAGATACTCTGGTATATACAAAAAATGATATATATAAAAAACATAAAAAATTAAATAAATTTGAAAAAGAAATAAAAAAAGAAAAGCATACTTAACTCTCCTTGTACCACTCTGGTAGGTACACCCATGTTAGAGTCCGTGGAAAAGTCGATTCTGACATAAGGATAGTCCTCTATCACCGGAATCTGCCAAGACCACCAGTCAAAAAACTTGTCATTGAAGGCCTCAATAATCCTCCCTCCCCCCTGTCACGACAACAACACCGCCCATCTATTTACTGCTGGAGAAGAGGCTATATGTCGTCGTACTGTCTCCCTCGAGCTAAGACTCGGTACTCTCTCGAAGAAGAAAGCACAAAGAATAGTCTGAAACCCAAAGTTCCTTTGCCTCCACATGTGACACTCTGTAAGATACTTCTTCATGCATTCTAGTAAAGCGGTACTCCAGTGAAAAACTTGTGAATTTAAGCACTGAATTGCATAGTTCATGTGCGCCCAGGAGGCCTGATGCAAAGTTGTGGATCCTGTAATCCACCCAATAACAAAAACTGTCAATTTTAGTGATAGGTATGAGATCTTGTTTATTGACACCTGAGTGCCCATTTTATCTATACCGGCTTCATAATGGAGTCCAATCAACTCTGCTATATTGTGTGGCCCTGAGGGAAAAGTGTGAAAATTGACTGGTTCCCCTCTCCTTGAGAGGTTAGTCAGAAAGTAAATATCCTCAGTCGTTGGAGTCAACGACTGCCCCTCCAGCATAAATACCTCTGTGTCAGGATGCCAATAATCAACTAAGGCATTCAACAACCTAGGTTGTGCCTGCATGAAAGGACACTGGAAGAACTTTAACAAACCACATTGCACCAATGTGGCAGTAGGAGCAGGGTCCTCACCGACCAAAAAATCAATATCCTCATGCTCCCTCTCCCTCCAGTGAACATACATCCTACAATTAACAAGTCCAGGAGGGATTAGTCCTTTCATTCTTTAAATTTTTCTTATCTTAGAGGGTACACGCGGGTTGTAATGCACACAGTCACGTGTGCACGCGTGCAGTCTTTCCTCTGCATGCGTGCACACGGAGGCTGTCATAAGACTGCCCGCGTGTATGTAGGGCCGACCTTTTTAAAGGTCAGTGCCCCCTTAAAAAACAAAAAAAATTCTTAAATGAAGTATTTAAATACAAGGGGGGTTAGTGTGTACTTACTTGGTCCAAGCGGAAGTTCATTTCATCCACTGAAGCTCCGAGAATCAATTCTTTTCATAAAGGGGTATTTTTGGCTATTAGTCAATTTCTCAATTTTTAATAGTGATAATGAGATGCCAGCTTCTCTTTATAGACTTTTTTGGCCACTTTTTGTCAATTTTTGGACCCTTTTGTCATTATTTCTAAATTGAAAATCATTTAGTATGGTTCAGAATTTTTCTATGGATTGTTACGATAAGTGTTACTTTGGGTATTGGGAAACTTTTTGGAGATTTGGGTCTTTTTAAAGGGTCCTTTGGTAAAAAGTTATTTTTCCAACTTGTTGCATTTAAGTTAGGATTCCACCTCCACTTTTTGCGTCTCATTGTGTTTATCACTACACCATAGGATCGATCCCACCGATTTGCGACACAAAACCATCATTGATGCTCTAGAAGTGTCATATTTTAGTGGTAGAGCCTACCTTAACATGGATGCCCTAGGTATATCCTGGTTGCATTTTGGTGTCCATGCTGTCACTAATGACTATAGGCTCGGGAGTCCTTATTAGTTTATCCTTATTATGAGTTTCAGTCTCATTTGCATGATGCATTATCACTCTTGACCTCACCCTTGAGACTCCTAGAACATAACGGGTCTTCTTTTAAGCCCTTTTCAGACCCTCTAAAAATGAAAATATTGTCGAGCGATCTTGTTGACCTTCACACTTGCTAAACTGAAATTTGAAGTCACATTTGTCCAGCGGTAGTTTACCCCTTTTTTGGTCCGGATGGTCAACTATATGAACAAAGGTATACTCTAGAAGCTTCAATTCCCTAGAAGAGTATTCTCAGGTATGATTTTAACCCTTTTTCGGGCCTGAGGGACTAAATTTACGAAAAAGGAACCCCCACAGAGTCCATAGTTAAGCTCTTTTCAGACTCTCTAAAATTAGAAAGATTGTCGAGTGACCTTATTCTTTCACACTCATTAAATTGGTCCAGAAGAAAATTCCTGACGGAGTCCATAGTTAAGCTTTTTTTCCGACTCTTTAAAAATGAAAAAATGGCCGAGTGATCTTGTATTTATCACACTCATTAAAATGGTTTTGAATAGAAATTTGGTCGGTGCTAGTTTACCCCTTTTTCGAGCTGACTAGACTATCTTCAAAAAAGGTACCCCAGTGGAGTCTCCTTTTACGATTTTTCAGACTCTCTAAATATGAAAACCTGTCGAGCTTACCTTCTCTGGGCTCGTTAAAATTACATCGAAGGAAGTTACCATTGTGTGTCTTATTAATTGCGTTTTCATACCTGCGTCTTTGGCCTAATGTCGACTCTATGTTTCTCTCAACTGAACCATCTGAAGCATGCCTTATACGCAAGCCCTGTAGCACTTTGCCTCTGTGTCTTGACACCTTTAGCCCATGGAGGAGTGTCATTTTCCTGTATATGTCCCTTTGCCCTAAGAATTCATGTGTTCTGTGCACTTGGAAATATCATGTCTGTGACACTCGATCCTCCTTTGTAACGTAGGATTATTTTATTCTTTTTCGAGCTTTCCAAAATGATTGAAAAAGACAAAAAAAATCAAATATACCCCAAAAAGAGGAAGGGAAAAGTATTTTCTTTTTATTGGCAGCACAATGAGTCTCCCTTGGACAAAGAACATCCTTTCATTTGTTTGTCAAGCCCTGAGATTTAATATGACCTTAGGAATATGTTCTCGCTACATAGAGTTGTGTACTCCATTTGGTTATTCTTCCAAACATATGGAGAGTTTGCGGTGCCTCCTGCATCGTGAACTTATGTCAAAATATCATGCTACTCGAGTCTCATATTTTGTCGTGCTATTGTCCAAGGGAAGTTATTACCAATATTGAGTCGGCCCCCTTTGCAGATTGTCTCATACCCTCATGCTTGATCATCCCAAAAGCCCAATCAAGTCTTTGTTCGAAATCCATGAAGCTCTCAACCTGATCATCAAAATACTCTAGTTCGTTCCTGGCAAGCCATCGAAGACCTATAGGTAGTGAATTTGTACACTCATATTACACTCATACCCGAGTTATGAAGATTTTGAAGCTGTTGCTCGAGCTCTGAAAGCCTCATCTCTATCCATTAGGCCTTATTCACTTCTTGAAGATGGATACTATACATGTATATCTTTTTGATTTCGAGATGTAGATCCACTGTGTATTGCTTGCGACTACACTTTATATAGTTATATGACATGGATCTACAATGTATTTGATTGGTATCCATGATTTTATTTCATTCCGAGCATGGGTATGCCCGCCTCGGTGAGAAAATTGCTATTTTGTAGATGGTACCTCCCGAATTCTGGTTCCTGGGCTCACTTGTTTGGTATGTTGATTAAGATTGATAATGTATTTCGGCCATCAGATGCTCTTCTAACCTCACACATTAGGGGGCATCTGTTATAACCCTAAATTTCACTAGACATGCTTACTTTGAATCAAGCCATCTCATTTTCCTTATTTGCCAAGCCACTACTGAACAAATTCTTAAAAAACACTCTTTTTGAAGGCATACGTGCCCTACTCCACTACTGCATGCATGTGTACGCTGGCTGACCCACTACAGCCCGCGTATACCTAAAAAGCACGAAAAATGGAAAGTTGTTTAAGGAACGCATAGTTTTGGGTAAGTTAACTAAATCGTTTGACCACCCATAGTTAGTCACTTGACTAAATACCTAACCCTTTCTAGCCTATGAAAGAAGGGGTAGGGGTCCCATTTGAAAGGAGTAAAATCATAGCAAAGAAACTATACCTGATTTAGCATTACCCTTTCCCCAACCTTTTGCAACTATTGTGTGAAGAGAAGCATATACAGAAGCAGTTGGAGCACAGTTGAAGAGGAGCCCAGAACCAGATTTGAGGAGCAGTGGCTGATCTCACTATTGTAAGGTTACTCTTGTGAGATTAATAAAAGAAGTACTTTTCCCATCCCTCCATATGAGATTGTCAATATTTAAATTTGATTATATTTTGATAGAATGTATAACCCATTAGTTTATAGAACATACGCATGTGGATTTCTTTGTTTGTATTTTATGAATGCAGGTCCATGTTGGGAGGAGAGTTGCAGTCAAAGAGCGACCAAGTGTTAAAGGGATCGATATCAAACATGAAAACTAAGGTACAATAACTTGATCTCTTTAACCTTGTATTTGCATATGAATAATGGGGTTTATGATTGGGATGTTGGTAAGAAGTAGGAGACTTCTGGTCATTTATGCATGCATGATAAAACCCTTAATGCTAGTCCGTAGGAGGGATTTTCCACCCACAACACCCAATTGGGGGAAACCTAATGAGACAGAGAGAGAGAGATCTTATTTATTTCTTCAAGAAAGTACATTATAGCAACATACTCATAAATTTTAGCCAAGAAGAAATACCTCACAGCAACAAATCTGTCCTAGAAATTTCTGCCTTAAAAAATGTGCCCAAATCCATACAGCTATACGACCTTCTCAATTCTTTTACCTCGAAAAACATTCCCAACAGTGAGTTGTACGACCCAACAACAAGAAAATACACAGAAAAACTGCCTGGATTTTCGTGCCAAAAGGCTGCCTCAAAAATCACACCCTCCTTCTTGTTGTATGGACTGTACAGATCTATACAGTACGACCTAGCAACAAAAGATCATGATAGCACACACACAAAAAATATCCTTTGGATTTGTGCCCTCCTTTTCTTGGGAAACGTGCCTACCAAGATGCTCACTTTTCTCTTTCAAGATCTCTCGTAAAATCTTTCTCAATCTCCTTCACTCATTGTGTCTTGCACACTACCCAATGCATTCTTTTATAAATCTGAAAATGACCTTTTCCCTCCAAAGTGTCTTTTCACCTTCCCCAACCCTAGATCCAAAAGCCAAGATCTAATCTTCCCTTTTCAAGATCAAGGGTCATGATCCATTCCCTCTAAAATGAATCACTTAAAATATTAAAGTAATTTCACCTTATTACATAAGTGCACTTTATGAAATAAAGTCACTTTAAAATTAGAAGGTACACTTTATTAAAAAGTCACTTTAATAAAAGAACCACTTTATAACAACTTTATAAAAACCCATTACAAAGTTAAGTTCCTGGTAGTGTAAACATTAGGTTACAATGTGCTCTGTAGGAGCTCCTTCTGAACCTGGAGCTATCCTCAACACTTGCACATAACTCAAACTAGAAGTTATTTTCCTTGCAACAACCCGGAACCCTGAGATCCTAGGAGAATTGACTTCATCTTGAGCATTGGTTCGATCAACCTGGTTAAGCCTCCTACCAGTGCTCAGAAGAGACTCTCTCTCTTCTCTCGGAATGCAAGACTGGATCCTTGGCGCCACCACAGTCTCAGGATCCTCCTCACACTCCTCATCTGGCATTGAATCATACATTGAAGGTTGTCCTCTCAACATATACAACCTGTCCACCAGGTTACTGATTAGTTGCAGCTCCACCAGGTCCACTCCCTCCCTATAAATAAAAACATGTTCCCCCTTGAATAATACATGCATGAGAAGTATTATCGATGAGTAAAACATATATTCCATATTTCCTGTGTTCTTCAATCTTCAGTACCAATTTGGCATAGCTTTTGCTTAGCAATTTTTCAGCTCTGATACCATGTAAATGTGTTGAACCTGCACATAATATATCTAGCTAAAAAACAATACACACATTTGCAGAGAGAATAGGAGAAAGAATAAGAAGGAGAGAAATAATGAAAAAATTCTCATTAACCGTATTCCACACTCAAAGAGTGAATAATTTACAATAGATATAGGATAAATGAGTAAATAATGTGCCATAGTGGCGGTCTAGAGTGACCTGGACACACACCAACAGTTACGGGAGTGAACTTCCACCTAGTCTAGTCTCTCAAGTAGTTACGGGAGTGAACTGCCACCTAGTTGAGTTAACTACTCAACTAGTCTTCAGTTAACTGACTGGAAAGAGAGTAGTGAGGAGTTAACTTAGGAAATCAAGGGTAATGTGTGAGTCTCGTGATGATCCCAAGGCAAGTGCGCATTATTTGGTGATGATTCCAATGTTGCATGGTGACAAAACCAATGCAGCATCTAAACTCAACTCAACTAGTCAAACTGACATGTCAACTGAAAGAGAATATTCTCTAGGTGGAATATTCTCCCCTAAAATATAGGAGAGTGGATAATGACTCATTGTGACTAATAAACAAGGAAAATCCTTAGGAAAAATAAATCCTAGGTGTGTGTGAAGTAACTCCAACACCCCCTTGAACATCACTATGGTGAAAATAAAGAATGGGTCCCAGCAACGAGGCCATGTTAGGTACCCAAATACAAAATATACACTGAAATAAATGAGTAAAGAGAGAAAGCCTCATGGGAAAACCACCCCCTCAAATTACAATGCATAAAAAAATAAAAATGTGAAGGAACAAAAAAGAGTTGCTAAGCAACTGTGTCCTTCACTCCAAGAAGACCTCACAACTGTGCAAGTTTGTGCTCGTTGAAGATTTTGTTGAAGATGTAGATTTCTGCATGGATCTAATGAAGTAGATGCACTATTACAATGTCCACAAATATCCACTTTCTCTTCTTGTAATTAATAATATCCAAATAAAGTTTGTATGAAACTTTGAAAATTGTGTGGTCGTTTCCGGAAAAATGATGAAATTTTGTTA
>JASDQU010187365.1:0-11877 GCA_032191745.1 Picea mariana | reverse complement strand
GATATTCTTATTTACAGTAAAACTTGGAAGAAGAATATGAAGAATATAGAATAAGTACTTTCTCTCTTAGATAAAAATCAGCTCTATGCAAAACTATCAAAATGTTCCTTTGGTAAAGAAGAAGTAGAATACCTTGGTCATGTCATATCTCGAGAAGGAGTCAAGGTGGACCCTGATAAAATCAAGGAAATCACAGAATGGACCAAACCAAAGAACATATAAAAACTAAGAGTATTCCTTGTATTAACGAGTTATTATCGAAGATTTATCAAGAACTACGCTCATTTGACAACACCCTTGTCAAACTTATTAAAGAAAAAATCCTTCAAATGGGATAACAATGCACAAGAATGTTTTGAAACATTAAAAAGGGCTATGTCATCTACACCTATGTTAGCAACACCATATTTTGCAAAACCCTTTGTAGTAGAATGTGATGCATCAAGAATTGGAATAGGAAATATATTTATGCAAGATGGCCACCCAATAGCATTTTAAATTAGAAATCGAGCAACACAAGGGAAGTCTAGTTAAAATATACCTATAATAAGGAAATCTTAGCTATTATGCATGCATTACCTAAGTGGCGACAATATCTTTTAGGAAGAAAATTTTCGATACGTATTGATCACAATAGTCTCCAATACTTACTAAGACAAAAAAACTTGTCCATAGAACAACACAAGTGGATAGAGAAACTTTCCACTTTTGATATGGAAATAATACACAAAAAATGGAAAGACAATATAGCTACTGATGCACTATTACAAAAATATGAGGAAGTAAAAGCATATGAAACAACATTACTCATTCCATATTGGTTGGATGAAATTTGAGTTGAGTATGCCAAAGATCTTGAATATAATTCTATAATCAACAATTTAGACCAAAACCCCAAATTTGAATGAAAAAATGACATTTTATGGTACAAGAACAAAATATACCTAATTCCATCCTCATAATTTAAAATTAAAGTATTAAGGGAGTCACACAACTCCCCAAAATCAGGACATGTGGGTTTTTTCAAAACCTATTATAATGCATGACAATCATTCTATTGGAAAGAAATTAATAAGGATATTCAAAGATTTGTTGCCAAATGTGAAATATGTCAAACAAATACAAATGAAAATGTTATGACTCCAAGATTACTTCATCCCCTACATATTCCTGAACAAAAATGGGAAGAGATCTCAATGGATTTCATTGAAGAGCTACCCATGTCTGATGGGAAGGATAAATTTTTTGTTGTGGTTGACAGATTAACCTAATATGCACATTTCATGGAGGTAAGAAAAACCGACTCAAAAAAACAAATTGTAGATGTTTTTTGCAAAACAAATTACAAATTACATGGATTTCCAAAGGTAATTGTCAGCGATAGGGATGCAAAATTTCAAGGAAATTTCTGGAAAGAATTTTGCAAACTTACATGAATATCTCTTAATATGAGCTCCTCCTATAACCCACAAACAGATGGTCAAACATAAATTGTAAATAAATGATTAGAAGTGTACCTACGATGCTTTGTGACAGATAAACAAAATAAATGGTCTCAATGGTTACATTTAGCGAAATGGTGGTATAACTCTATATATCACACTTCTGCTAAAATGACTCCTTTCCAATCCTTGTATTTTTATGAACCACCTAAATGGAAAGATTTTGCACTAATTAATAAAGGTCCAAGAAGTAAGGAATAAGCTAGAGTAAGAACAAAAAATCATACAAATATTAAAAGAAAACCTAGCAACAATTCATAATCTAATGAACAACTAGCAGACCAACATAGGTCATAAAGAGAATTTGAAGAAGGAGATTGGGTGCTTGTTCAACTTCAACCCTACAAACAATTATCCCTTAAGCAACAAGGGAAGAACAATTTGGCCCCAAAATTATATGGACCCTTTCAAATTAACAAAAAAATTAGTCAAGTAGCTTATAGATTGGAGTTTCCAGACAATTGTCACATCCACAATGTATTCCACGTTTCATGTCTCAAAAGGTCAAGCTCAACCAGTGCAAACAGAAATCCCTGAATTCGATGACGAAGAAAAAAATATTTTAGAACTAGAACGTATTCTTTCCACTAAGGAAACAATGTTACGTTCCAGAACCATAAAGGAATATCTTATCAAATGGAAAAACCTTCCAGAAGAAGATTTATCATGGGAGTCCGAACAATTCCTCCGAAAATACCTATCACTACCCTTGCTTTGAGGAAAAAGAAAAATATTAAGAGGGTGGCAATGTTACAAACATAATAAAAATGATAATAATAAATATAATAATTGTAATAATAAATAAGATCATTTAATTAAATCAAGAGGCACGTACCTCTTCATCAAGAGACATGTACCTCCTCACCTAGTGACCAGTCAATGCTATATAGAAAACCATCACGATGGTATTGTAAGCATCGTTTATCATCTTATCAATCAAATATCAATATTCAAAATATTCTGTCTCATTAATAACAATTTAATTGTTACATTACCATTTTTGCAAAATTATATATATATATATATATATATATATATAAACAAAAACCTCAAGGTACTAGGTCAAGCTTTATCCAATGTCCATATGTCCAACATAAATCAAACAAGTTTATTTTTATTTATTTATTTTAAATGGGAAATGTCATAAGTAGATATAGTAGAAATAAAATACCTCTACTAACTTATAATTTAGACATAAGTCAAGACAAGAATAAATTAAAAACAGAGAAAACGTTTTCTTTTAAACTATATATTTAAAATCTTTACTATATCTATATCTATGTACATGTATTTTAAATTTTATTATAGATCAATATGTGAAAAATATTAAAAATATCATAAAAAATGTGCAAATTAATGGAGAATTGTTGGCATCATGGATATGTAGTCTCATTACCTATTTCATTTTTTTTGAACATGATCATTCAACTTAGAGTTTGCAACTTATGGAATACTTTATCAATAATGTGGCCCTAGTATCATAGCAATCCCACTTTGAACTTGAGGAAACACACTCTACGAGTTCCACTTATGAATGCAATAACACTTGAGAATCATTTTTCCAAACCATTATAAGGCATTTTTACCCTCCTAGGTATGTCTAGGATTTATTTTAACAATGGTTTCAACTGCAGCAAGATATAAGTCAATCTTCCTTGCACTAGGTCATCACTAGCACTAAAATGTACTCATTCTTAAATTAAATAATGCAAATTATTATCTATCTTTCACTAAAAAGTTGTCTTATTTAAGAGTTCTACACTAGACAAATCATTTTCCCTTACATTAGTAGAAGAATGAAATATGGTCCACTAGTCCCTGCTATCTTCTCATACTCATCCTCTATCTACAACATTCTCATGTGTTTGAAAATGGTGTTTACATAGATATACCTCTTCCCATTCCTCTATCGACTATCAGGTTCTTCAACAAAAAACTCATGTTAAAGATTTGTACCCTTGATCTATAGGTTTCTCCCCTCCACAACTAACCTCACCCTACCATCAGTTCTTGTTATCTTATGCCTCCCTTTAGACATCACTTTCCACTATGATATACATCTACATTTCCCCTCATTGATGTATCCAACAAGGCTCTAGTGCATTTAGTGTCTCCATTGGTCATGTCACATCCCTTCCTTTTTCTCTTCCATATTCATGTCAGTTTCACCTTGCTTTTACAACCAAAAAATTCTCTCTTACTCCCACCCATGTCCATCCAATGCTAGAAACTTTTGTGTTAACTAGTTTTCCTTAAGATCCACCCCTCCCATATATTGTCTCAGTTGCTTATGAAGCTACTCCACAACCCATAGTTTCCACAAATCCTTCTGATTACCAAGGTTTGATAGAAGAAAATACATCGCTCTCAAATAAATTCTCTTAGGATGTTGTTTCAGAATCATCACATGTCAATGTTCAACCAATGAAAATTGATTCTTCTATTGGTAGCATAGGGAACATATCTCCAACATCAATGGATTTGGTATTTTTGGATAATATAATAGGGTACAATGAGATAAAATGGACCATAAAAGACCATCTCTTATTGACTGTATGATGTCCAAAAATATGTGATGAAATTACTAAGGAGATCAAGTGTCCCATTTTTGTTCCATTCATTACAAGTGAATTACGTGTTCCACTCTTATATGCTCTACTCAAGGTGGCAATGTCAAAGTACTATAGTGAAAGTAAATGGTTGTTGGGATGTATATTTCCTCTTACAATAAAAATTACTATTGGTGTTATTATTCTTTTGGTGTCAGACATACCCATGAGCTACATGAGACTAATTGATGGATATTATTTAAGATTTTAAGATAGATATATGAATTTGAATATGTGCAACAAGTTGGGGTGATAAACAAGTGGCTAGGTAGGAAGGATAGAAAAATGGGTTAGCTCATGCTAGGAGTATACACAGGGACTCCACTCAGTGAACCTATGACATAGTACATACATTAGTGGGATATTAAAGAATACCTATAATTTCACTAGATATTGATATATACCTCCCAAAATATTTTTGTTAAACACCCCTCCAAACACATCTTTCGATAAAAAAAAATTATGTTTACTACATATCCCCTATTTTTACTAGATACCCCATTTTATACCCCACAATACATATAAAACCCCTCACACTCCATATTCTATCCCCCTTCTCCCATCCCTCCCCCAATCCCCACCTCACCTTCCCAATACGTATACTATATTGATTCTATTTTTGACAATTTTAAAACTACCTTTATGAATGAACATGATAATATATTTGTCAACAAAGTGAAACCCTGTGAAAGTGTACAAAAATTAAATGAATATTATAACATATATGTGGATTATTATATTCTAAAATGACATGAACTTTGAGCTAAAGAGTTATGGAGGGTGAACCTTATAAGTGTAAACCAATGAAATTGCAAAATGGGTTA
Organism: Picea mariana; assembly: GCA_032191745.1. Lineage (NCBI taxonomy): Eukaryota > Viridiplantae > Streptophyta > Pinopsida > Pinales > Pinaceae > Picea > Picea mariana. The sequence goes on along the minus strand of JASDQU010187365.1, from coordinate 6,942 downwards.
GATAAGTAGAACATTAACATGGAAGTATTAAAACATTGCAAGTGGAAAATCAATAGGAATTAATTTTTTAATACATTTGGAGATGATAAGGATTAAAGTAAACCATTGACGAACAAGAACATTCATTTCAAGTTTTTTTGGTAGCTAGATCTTAGTATTATTTAAACTCCAAATTTGAGTGCCATTTGAAGTAGATCTTATCTCTTGAAATATGAATAGTCGTTATCCATTTATAAGATATTGGGGCTCTTGTATGAAGTTAAAGGGTTGAAATAGTGGCAATGGGGAGTTTTTAACACACTCTTAGAGTAACACATATGCATTATTAGTCCTTGCCCTTCGGGCTGGAAGGGACTATTGTAATCGATTCTCCGTTTTGTTATTAGTCTGTGTAACATCCCTCTCTTACGCGCACTAAGAAAACTTATTCTTTGAGGACACTTGCTTGCAAGTTATCCATATTATGATACTATTGGTCGTTTGATTTTGATTATGAGGCATGATGGATGTGATTATATTTTATTTTGTGTATTTACATAGATAGGTGCTATTGACTGGGTTCTCCTGAGTGTGTAGGACTTTGGACCTCGAGGATGTAGAGGCATTGATGAAACCCCTTGGACTCCGGATCGAGTCAGGGAGTGGAATATTGGGGTTTGATTTTTGTTGATATGACATATGCACATTTGATTAGATGTTATGATGATTGATTTTATTTCTGACATGATTCATTGATGATATAGGCTGACGATAGCTTGTCGACCAGACTCACATGTGGAGTAGAGCGGTCACGCATGACAACCAGAGACGTTGAGGGAGAGGTGTGGAAAATAGCCCTGCCACAACCTACTAGCACTCCCACTGTGGCTCGATATGTAGGCTAAGTATTACCTAGTTCGAGAAGACCCACGATGTTGTGAGGGAAGATTGCGGCAGTCGCTCACGATGATTCTAAGGGGCACACAATAAGGTAGGGGCCTTATTCCTTAGAAGCCCTTAGTCTCCCACAATATCACTTGGAGGAGTATTGACTCCAAGGGTTTTTGATTTCTACCAATTCAGTCAAGAGGTGAGTGGCACCTTTGGAGCATGTAGTGTGTCCTGAAGGGCACGTCACGCAAGAAAAAAAAAAGAGGTGAGTGGCACCCTTGGAGCACGTAGTGCGTCCTGAAGGGAATGTCGCGCAAGGGAAATAGAATGAGGGGAGTGGCACCCTTAGAGCATCTAGTGCATCTTGAAGGGCATGTCACATTGTTAAATAAGAAGTGAATAAACCTAGACGACCTTAGAATGAATGATGTGATAAGAATTATTTAAAAACAAATTCCCTAAGAAAAATGTTTCCCAACCTAGGAAATTAAAATCTAGGTCTAAGTGATACTTGTGGTAAAAAAATAATATAATCATAATTAAACATGTGACGATAAGGGGGTAAGAAATCAACTAATTTATTAAAATCAAATTACTAGGGGTGATTAAGTTTAAAAAAAAAAGGGAAACGATTGTTTTGTTACATATGCTAATTAATATTTATTAATTAAAAAGAAAGAAGGGTAAAAGGTAATTTTTCTACACTTACTAATTTGAGTTCTAGATAAAAAGGGAAAAAAGGGAAACTTAAAAGAATTAGGAAGCTAAGGGAAAAAGAGGAAGCATAAATAAAAAGGGAAACATAAGGAAAAAGTAGAATGGCTAACTTAGTAAGAAATCTTTCCTTTAAGAACTTTCTAAATTGAACTCAACTAGGAATTTAGTAAGGGTGTAAGTCATTAAAATGTGTAAGGGATCAATATGGGGACACCTAGGAGCGATTTTAGGAATGCTTTTAGGTGGGTGAGGGAAATAGGGGAAATTAAATAATTAATGAAATTAATATCTAGTGCAACTAAGGGGATGGGTGACATGTGTACGGGGGAGGATATTTCTGAATTAAAATTATTAAAAAATAAATTAAATGGGAATTTGGGAAAGAAATGACTTAAAACTCTATATAAGGGATGGAGGAGGAGGAGTAAATATCTCTTCTTTTATTCATAACATTACGCTGCAGAATTTTTGTCTTGATTGACTTATCTTGTGGGAGTTGGGATACCCAGCTCGGGTAAAGAGTGGTAGCTCGACCTTGCGAGGCGAGCTGGTTGCTAGTTGGTCTTTGGTTTAGAGTGTGTTTCCTTTTTGTAGCTTGGGGGGATAAGGGGGAAGAAGAGTACCCATAGAGTTGGCTGGGAGGTACCAGTGAAGTCACATCGATTGGAAAGCAAGAGCTGGACGGAGCACGCGTGGACAACGAATCGGAGCTAACACCTTAGGATACAGTACACATGCTTTTATTTTGAATGGTAGATTAATATTGATCTTGCAATTTCATTTATGTACCTTTATTTTTGTAAATAAAATTGTTTACTCAACATTTTAATCGAGAACTTAAAGTCATCATAGCTTTACGCTCGCTGCTTGAATTGATTTCCTTGGAACCCGATCCCTGATTGCTATGACTGTTCTGTTTTGTTTTAATGATTATTATGAAGAGATTGTGCTTTATCTTTCATCCTCATCCCTAGATCATCAGTCCACGCCTGAGAAGTCGGACAGGAGCCGAATTGACGGTCATCACTTTGGTGTTAATAGACCTATAGATTATAATGCCTTGCTTTTCTGTGCATGGATGATGAGTGAAGGGTGTTTTTCTTAGCTGTTTACCCTTGTTTATTGTTCCCGGTTGAATGATTGTCTTGCGCTTTCTTGGGATTGAATACCTCTGTAATGGTTATCTTTTCTCTCTGTGATCAACTCATTACCTTCCACGTTTTCATATCACCTCTACAATTTAATATATTTGAAGGCAAATTCAACTTACATTTTTACACATCTGGTCTGCGATTTTCCCTCTGCAATTTAAAATAATTGAAGGCGAATTTACCCTTATTACACACTTTTACACTGTGAAATTTACCCTTTCTTGCACATCAACATTTGTTTTATTAAATGACAGTCGCTTTTACATTTTAAACTTGGGATTAGACAATGCTTTTCTTTTATCTTAGAACTGATATTGAAACTTCATGGCAATGTTTTTTTTTTACCCAAAATGTCTACACTTCCACTGGAACAACAACNTGATTTGACATTTTTTTTTATCACAGTGTTTTATTATCTCTACGTTTCGACTAAATTGTCTATGCAAAGTTCGTGGACCTTTACCTCGCCTTTGACCACTACTCCAGGCACCTTGCGCAACCCCCAACTGTGATTTCTGTGGTCCTTACCACCACTATTTTTTCTGGCAGCGATACATTTGGACATTGTTTAAAGTGAATTTCGTTGCAGTGATGTATGGTGGCGATTTTTATTGCAAGGTTAAATTTAACACAGAGATAATTACATGGCTATTAACCAGTGACTGTTTTATTTCGGCAATGTTACTTTGACCATTTAACACAACATAAATATTATTCCAGCGAAGTTAACTTAGCATATCCATGTTAGCGAAATTTTAATGGCAATGTCAGACCTTCAAAGGCCACTCGTCTTGTGATTGAAAGACAACCATTCTATTTTGATGACAACTCACACATCATCCTTCATGGCTGCACGTGCTTGACAGTGGCTACGTGTGCCTGATTGTGGCTACATTTTTGTTAGTGCCTGACAGTGGCTGCGCTTTTGTTAATGCCTGATAGACAATGACCATTTATTATTTAGACAACTAATTCACTGTGCATGGCAACGAATCCAACCTACATTTATCTAATCACGATTTTTATTTGGATAACAAATTTCTACTTAGCATTTTCGTACAACGAATTCATGGATTAAATACATGAATTTCAAAATAAAAGTTCAGATTCTTCATCATATCCTCATTAGATTACTCTCTATTTAATTCCTGATGTATAATTTGTTTGCTGAATAATATATGGTGCTTTAATAAAAGTTCCAATTTAATTGGATTACAAGTGAATCACGTCCGAAAATTAAAGATATAAATGATTGTTACATGGTAATTTACCACGAAATAATCTAATTCTACTCTAATCACCGTTGATTAATCATCATGGTGTTAAGATGGATTGTCTGCCTAATTTTAATTGTGGGGTCCATGGCCAAAGATTGTATTTGCCCCTTTTGATTTAGGCAGCGACTTCATATCTTTGAATGGCAATGACTACCTTTGGACAACCATATCAATTGCTATCTACAACATTGGACAACCTTATCATTTAATTACTCAATGGACAACCTTATCATTGCTAGACAATCATCGATTATAGATAGAATTTTCAATGGTTAATAGGCAGCTTGTAATATGTGATTGATAGTCTTAGTTGTAATTGTATATTTTACACAGCTAAATTAGTTAGCAATGAGATACTTTATATTTTCTTACACAGTGATAGCATATCCTTTTGGACAAAAAAGGGATGTTCGATAGCATTGATATAGATACGGTAACTCCTTTATTGTAGACAATGATTAAAGTGTTTTCCTTGTCTTTCTTTTAGTGTTAAGATGCAAATTACGTGACAATGTCTTACATGCCACCGAGATATTGGATTGATATGTCACAAATTTTACATTGTAATCGATTTTTGTTATGTGATTAAATGGGTGTTCATTTGCACTAAAACTTTTTATTTGGTGTACAATTCAGGTCTTAAAGGATATCAACTACACAATATAGAAAACTAGTTCCAGTTTTAAGGGAAAGCGAGTTATACTTATCTAACTTGGGAATTGGGATATAGTTGCAACAAACTATTGTTTTAATAATAATCCTTTAATTTGTATAGTTTGATTTTTTTTGTGCAAATAATTTATTGCGTTGTATGAAAACGATAGTCGTCTTGATTGACTTATGGATTGGGTGCTAGTTTAGTCGTCACGGGTTAGATAGTCAACTTGATCTCCTAGCGCGTTGATTTGGGTTGTGTTGAGGGTCCAGTTATGTTGCTGTGCCACGGTTGTTGTCACACCTATCACCCAGTGACCATATGATTTCTGAGGAGGGGATCATTGTGCACCCTAATGGATAGAGGTAAATGATAACTTGGACGGAGTCTGTGCTACCCGTTGGGGGCGTTGTTCGTTGTAGTTGTTGTTGGTGCTTGGGATGTAATGCCTTCATGTGCTTGGTTTTGTGCCATCGAGGTTCTATTTACTGGCCGTTGAGGCTGTTGTGTCGAGATGGTGGATGTTTTCCTTTAGCTTGTAGGTGTTTTCATGTTTGTGTCGGGCGGGTAGTCATTTTATCTGTTGATTTACACATGTTTCACCCAGTTGATCTTGTGCTAGTTCGTAGTTGTCTGTTGCCTGATCTGCATGCTTGTGTTCATCATCAGGTTGTGTGGTTCTACTGTTTTAGCCTTTTCCTTCCTTCCTAAAAAAAAAAAATTTGCACTTTCTGCTTTGCTTGTAGTCGTAGAGATTGGGGTCGTTACATATGGTATCAGAGCGGGTTCAACCTACGATTTGGGAACACTACGACTTTTGCTGATATGATATTTGATTATAATGTTGCTAATTAAGTTGACGTGTGTTTGTGTAGGTAATCATGGTTAGAGGATGCTGCATAGGCAGACGACGGGGTGCTAGGGAAAGAGGCGCAATGCCTCCAGTAGCATCCACACTTGAGGGGTCTAACCCCCAGGGAGATGAATGAGTTTTCGGGTAGGAGCAGATAGTGGTGGGTGATGTGGTTGGGATGATGAGGTCTTTTCAGTGGATGTCTAAGGCACTGATCAATCATTTGGATAGAGATGAGGTCAGGGCATCGACATTATTTGAGGGTCCACTGCGCTTCGGTCGGTACTCATAGAATTCACCGTGAACTTGAGAAGGTCAAATTTCCTGAGTTCTTTGGTGCCCTGGATGGCATAGCCACCAAGGCATGGTTGAAGAATATGGCGATGTGCTTTTCACTTCGTGACTATACCTCCAACATGAAGGTACGCATGGAGGTCTTCCAACTGAAGGGGAGTGCTCTTCTATGGTGGAAGATGCTTCTGCCACAGTTGAACATGGTCATCGAAGATGTGTCATGGAAACTGTTCGAGGAACGATTCCGTGGGAGGTACCTATCAGAGGAATTCATTGAGCATCATCTCAATGAGTTCAATGCCTTGAGATAGGGTGACCGTACAATGCCCGAGTATGAGGCCCGTTTTATGGAGTTGCTTCGGTATGATCCACATGTTAATACTAAGAAAATTAAGTTCAACAGGTTCTTGTTTGGCCTTAATGTCAGCATACGTGAAAAGCTTATGATTCTGATGCCTCAGACCTTGTATGATGCCATCTAGAAGGCCCTCATAGCATAAGAAGAGCTCATTAACGGGGGTCAGAGAAGGAATCCAGCGAGATCAACAGGGCATGTGTCATCTGGTGCACAGCAGCATCAGACACCATCCAGAAATATGCTAGGATATCATGGCTTCCAGTGAGGATCAACTTTCACTACACCTCAATGACCAACACCTCAACAAAAAACTCCTTACTGTAGACCACATCATCAACAACAACATCAACTGCAACCGCAACAGTTTAGGCCTGTTCAACAGAAAAGACTAGGATTCCAAGACGGTGGGCCGTCAGCTTCTACTTCAGGTACTAGGAGTACTGGACCGAAGAAGGGGTGTTGGACATGTGGGGAGCCACACTACCAGTGCGACTGCTCAATGGAGAGGACTAGAGCATCTGGATCATCCAGACCCACTACCGTGAGAGATTTGGGCAAGGCCCATCGGATTCATGCAACAGTGAATAACTGTCAAGTAGCACCAATCGACTGTTCTCGAGACATCAGGTACCTTCACTGACGAGACCCTTAGTATTTTGATAGATCTTGATGCTATCGAGAGTTTCAGTTATGGTGCAGCGCTAAAAAGGATTAAGGTAAAGGCAGTCAAACAAGATGAGTTAGATTTGTAGAGATGGATTCAGGAG
>JASDQU010187364.1:0-18594 GCA_032191745.1 Picea mariana | reverse complement strand
AGCCAATATTAGGGCTTAACATGCATGATCTTGCGTATGATGGGAGGGATGTAGACACCTCCTTGTTCCTCAGAACAGTCGCCAGCCTTGAGACCTTAAATGGTCAAAATCAATGGGAACTTGGGCTTGAGAATTTCTTATGTGTCCTGGAGGTCCTAACCTTGCAGGGTAGGATGGGTGGGTAGTCATTTTTATTTTTCGTTTGTTGATTGTCGTATGTTGCTTCTAGTTGCTTTATGTGCTAGTATGATAGGTCGTTATGTTGTCTGTTTCCTGAAGTGCGTGCGTTGTGTTCATTGTCAAGTTGCGTTGATTGACTATTGTCGTTGTTTCTTCCTACACACAAAAATAAATAAAAAATGTACACCTATTGCACTGGTTATGCATCGCATGTTGTCATAACGACGGGGGTTGTCACATGATTTAAGAGAATCTTCAAATATAATTCCTTATTCTATTTGTCTTCAGATTAATGCAAAACCACTGAAATTAGTTATTCAAATTGTTCAATTAGATAGAACAAGGGTAAGATTTTTGGGAGAATTGAAAGATGTATTAATCAGATTATCGTCTAATTCTAAATTTTTTCAAATAATAGATATCATTGTTGTTGATATTCTAGATGCTTATAGATTACTTTTAAGTCGAGATTGATATGAAAAACTTCATAGATATTCCTCAACTAATTGGTCTCATCATTGGCTTCCATATAATGGGAAATCTAATCAGATCTATGTCAAGAAAGAAAAATATATGCAACATAATGTGACAGATTTAGATGGAGAAAATGAACTTGTAGCTTTTTCTAATAACATTGTTGGTAATTATTCTATTGATTCTTATTTTGGAAATTTTAATGCACAGGTTTCACCTTTCAAACATATGTATAAAAGTTCAAAAATTGAAAATTTCTCTCAAACAGATTTTTCTTCATTGTATCAATTTTGTAGATAATTCTGTAAATTATCCATTTTGGAAACTTTATTTGGATGGATCTAAATATAATGATGGTCCTGGTGTTGGTTGCATTTTAATCAGTCTTGATGGTGTAAAAAATGTGTTAATATGTAGATTGGAATTCCAGTGTACTAATAATATTGTAGAGTATGAGGCATTAATTCAGGGTCTAAAGAAAACAATCACTATGAATGTGCAAGAAATCTTGGTTTTCGATGATTCGAAAATCATTGTTAAACAAGTTAAAAATCTGATTCATTGTATTTCTAGTCATTTGAAACATTATCAGAAATTATCTCAAGGTCTAAATGAAAAAATTTCTACATTTAATATTGTTTCTATATCTAGAATGAAAAATGCTAGTGCATATCTATTGGAAAACGTAGCTTCTAGACTTATTCCCCCTAAATATTTTTCTCCAGATAGGTTTTTTGTTGAGTTAATTTTTCGTCTCTTGTTCCCGATAACATAGAAAATTGGCAAGTCTTCAATGATGATGGTGATATAATTAATTTTCTTTCTTTAGAAGGAACATATGAATGTGATATCATTGACAAAGAATCACATGCTCTTGAGTTGAACAAATCTTCTCTAGAAGATAAAATTAAACATGAAAATATTGTTCCTAAATCTGTTGTAAAGTTAGAAGAATGTATTAAAGGACATATTTAGAAAAACCCACAAATTGTAAAACACAAAGTTCTACTATGAGTATAGAACTTATTAATCTAGGAGCAGATCAAATTCCTCAAAGTGTCAATCTTGGATTAGGTTGTTCTCCTTTTGAAAGAACATCTTTCATAAATCTTCTTAAGAAATATAAGGACTTTTTTGCGTGGTCATATGATGACCTGAAAACTTTTGATACATACATTGTAATATCCCATGGCCAAGCCCCGTTTGTAATTGTGTATTGTAAACATGTTTGATAAGCTAGTGATCCAAGTTATTATAAGATAGGAGGATTATGAGATGATTAGTCCAGTGAGCCTAGATGCAAAGGAAAATGAGCCTATTTTTTTATATGTAACACTCATATACTTAATATAATACATTTCTATGTGTAGACCGACCACGATAAACGAGGATGGGGGACTATGTTCCACTAGGAAGGGAAAGGGATTGGGATAAGAGGCTAGGGAAGGGGGTTAATTTTGAGGGATTATATCCAAAGGAATATTATAATATATTTCCTAAATTACTAAAGTTTGGGAATAAAACCAGTTATCCTAAGTTCCTTTGGGGGAGAGGAATGAACTTCAAGTGGAGAGGAACGATATCCTGGAGAGCCAAGTGTCATCCAGGGCACATATAGATTTATGTGGGAAATTCCATCATTGTGGGGGGTTCACTATCCAGTCTTGCCATCTTTCCTCACAGGTTCTCTCTCACGAGGCATACCATTATTTCCATCTTTTTCCCCTTCAATCACACACATAGTATGCACATATTTAGCCTTTTTCCACCATTGTTGAACCCTCTACCATCGTGAAAATTTGTAACTGCACGCTATGGTATTTTTTTTATTCCATACCCTTCCTTACCCGAGTTCTATTGCTACCTTCACTGATGTCCATAGCCAATTTGTTTTTTTTGTAGACACCTTACTAGATTGGATTAGGAGCTGGAATGAAGAGGTGGGTTGTCAGTCCCATGGATGGAAGAAGCAAGTTTTCAAGCATGTGAGCTACTCTCTCCAGGTGAGAGAGTTTGTTGTGATTGAAGAAGCAGGTTGTTAGGCCTATGATCAACTCTCTCTAGGTGACAGAGGTTATTGGGGATGTGAGTTCTCCTCAAGGGATCCTAGAAACAACTATAGTGCTCTAATAATTCTTGATCTGGCCTATTGTTGAATCCCTAGAAGGGAAGTGGAGCAACCGATGGAATGTTTGACAATGAAGGTGTACACTTCCTAGGGTGGGACAGGCATGTTGGGAATGAGAGGTTGTGAGTTGTGTGTGTACATTGGCTCCTTGGAGGAAGTCCTTCCTATTGACTATGTGATTTTCTTTTGTCCATGCCTAGCCAAGTAATCCCTTTTCCCGGGTGGAGTTTAGTTCCAGCTCAGGGGTGACCCACTGCTGAGAGTGATGAGTAACGTGGTCTATAGCTGGGAGGTTCGTGGAATGTTTTCATGCAATTGGTGTACTTCAATTAAAGGATAAGTACCATTCCCATGTTTGGTTACATGTTGTGTATTTATATATGATGTTATGTTTATGGGTTTTTCCTATGAATACTACATGTATGTTTTTATTGTTATTTATGCATCATGTTGTATGATAGAAAAATGTAAATCATTTGTTAAATTTATATGTATTATTATCGCTTCTGCATGAATATGTGTATGAGAAAAATGTTTATGTCTTTTTGAAATTGTATTAGAGATATATGTATACCAGAGTATGACAGTTTCAAGTGGCATGACCCGGCCTGGGTGGTTGGGTATGTTACAATCTAGTTTCAAACAAATTTTTTCTGAGCAGTGGAATGCCCCCGACAAGGGTGGCTGAGGGACGCTACATTCGTAATTCAACACAACATTCCTATTCTTTCAGAAGAAAATCTAGTTCAACAAAATTTAATGAAAATTAATCCTAACCTTGTGTTGAGATCATTTCGTATTTCCGGGTTTTCCTTCCCTGTTCTATCTTCCCAAATTATTTTTTCCATTTCTTTTCCCTCTTTGATACCTCCCCTTGTTTCCATATTTCTTTTCTCCTCTCTTATCTCCCTTTCTAGTTACCATACTTAGTCATATTTCAATAATTGGCGGGTTTGTGGGTTTGTGGACCTTCATCTCCATCGACTTTCCCATGTCACAAGTCCGTTGCTACACTTAGCCATTTTTACAATGCAAGAAAATGCCATATTTGACTGGGAAAAACTGATTTCTATCGAAATATCATCCCAGTTATCAAACTATAAAAAGGAAAAAAAATTATTTATGGCTTCTTATCTGACATTTGTCATTGTGTATTGTTGTCAATTCCCAAACATAACTATAAGTAAGAGGGTGAATAATGAAATAGATCCATTTACCTATTGGTATTAGGCACTATGGAGACACAATACCCCTCTGTATTTCTATGAAGTTTATAATGATTTTGTTTCAATATTCAAAAGGTTGTTGTTGGGCAAAACTTCTTCAAGGATATATGACCAAGCTAATAGATTCTTAGAGAAAAAAGGAACAATAGAACAAATGGAAAATCACAGTGTCATAAGTATATTTTGCTTGAAAGAAAATCCTTGTTTCCTCCCGTATCATGCATTTGACAAACTATTTATTAAAGAGGTGGCAAGGAAATATAACTTATGGCTACATTTTTTTAATGAAAAAATGAAAAAACAATTTATTCCCTTGCCATGGAAGATTGGAGATTTTGTGTTCAAAAATATAAATAAAATTGACGAGTTTGCAAATCATTTCAACAATCTAAATTTAAAGTATGTTGAAAATATAAAAGGCTTTGATCCGAACAAAACATTTGTAGGACGTATTCTTTCGGTGGGATTCAATAATTATTTCATCTAGAATATATTAAATGAAGAAGAAGAAGGTAACAACCAAAGTATTCTTGTACACAATGTTGGTGACCTAGAAACAATAATCAATACTAATAATTTTTATAAGAAAAAGGGAAAAGGTCCTAGTGAAAAATGTGCTCAATCTCCAGTTGTTACTCCCAAGAATACCGCATCCTAGAGCAATTCTCCAATGACCCACTCAGTCAAAAAGGCTATCAATAGTAATTCAAGTGGAGGGGGGGAGAAGAATCCCCCCTAGGAAAATTGAGAGTTCACATAAGCTCCCTGTGAGAAAAAAAAGGAATAATTTAGTGCAAGAGGAAGAGGATGATCTTATAGAAAATGACATCCAAATATTTTCTCTCGAGGACACTGAGCTAGAAGTATATATTGAGAAAATATTTCTCGCAATGGAACAATCAGAAAATATGGCTTAGCAAAATTCTTTATTGGAATTCGTTGGAAATGATACTTTCATTGAAGAAGAATCCTTCACTTTTAAAAGTGTTATTTTTTATAATAAAAAATTGATTGTAGAAAGAAGTGACCAGAAGAATAAAATGGGAAAGTATTTCTTAGAGGTCGACCTGAAGGACATGCGGGCATCTCAAATTTTCAAAATCCACAGGGAAACCAGGGCTTCTCTTGATGATTCTATAGATGGTTTGGAAGCTGAAAATGCTAATTTAAAAGAAAGGATTAGAGAATTGGAAAATTACTTAATGCCTCTTCCAATCCTGGAAAGTCTTTTTTCAATGGTTAAACCAACTAAAACCACTTTTAAGTTAAAATGATCTTCTAGTTTACTCACATCAGTCTGAATTTATGTAGAGAAAAACTTTAAAAAGAGAATGTCATTGATAAAAAAAGCATGGGAGGTACCAAATAATATTTTTTCTTTGTTCTCAAGGGAACATTCTTTTCATGAGTATCTACAAGCTTATTTAAAGAATGAAGAATGTTTCTACATTGATGTTGTCTTGTAATTTGGAATAAAAGTCTCAAACATAACATAATTGAAAATAAGAGAAGAGGATCTTCCTTCAAGTCGAATTTAACAACTGAATTTTTGTTGGAAAGAAAAGATCAAGAATTTGAATAACATTGTCCAAACATGCAACGAAGCCATAGTGAAAAGAGAAGAATTGTTCAAAAAAATCACAGAGATAGATATAGCAACAAGCATTGGTGATGTACAATACCTTAAGTTAATTCTCAATTCAATGTTTATGACAAAGCAACAATTTCATAAAAAAATTGAGATATTAAAGGGGTTATTAGCTGAGAAATTTTATGGCATAATTGTATATAATGAAGAAATGATAGAGAATTGGCTGGTTGATTATTCTGTGAAAAATCAAGATATTGAGGAGGAAATACATGGCATTTATCGTGACTTAAGAGACTTGGAAGGAGAATTATTCAATATCAAATCAGGCATGAAATAATGTTGCACCAATGAAAAATTATATTGAAGATTGATTTTAAAAGGCAATTGATAAATTAACTAAAGAAGGCCAAGAAACGATAGTTGAGATGGTTCCTATAACTGTTAATGAGGGGGAAAAAAGGACAACAACAAGTGACTGAACAAGAGAGAGACCATCATACTAAGTTTATGCTGATCACATCTTTATTTTTTTATCATCTTTTCATCCATTTACTCTGCTTATTTGACTAGAAAGGTTTAGCCAAAATATGATAACTTCTTCATGTCCTCTTTCTAGGTCTTGCTACTCTATCATCACCTACCATATTCTCTCCACAAATTATTTATTATTTATATTTTTTTATGGTACATCATATCCCCAATCCTAGTCCTAAGGACAAACATATTTACATTTCAAATCTTTGTAACAGACTTTATATTTCTCAGAAATCCTATGAGAACTATTTAGGGATCAGTTTTGACTGCATTTTATAACTATGAGTTTTGAGTATAAAATATTTGAGATTGATCTATCATTTTGTTTATTTGAGCTCCACATGTGTCTAATCTATTAAAGTTCTCTGATGCGTGAAAACTATTTTCTTTTATTTTATGTGATCATAAATATTTAATTTAACTATGATTGATGTGAGGAAATTTTGTTTATTTTTTTCAAATATGTGGTGTGTGAGATTCATGGTCATCTCTCAAGAACTCTCTTTAAAAACAAAACTTTTTATTTTACTACAATCTGTTATGAACATAAATGTACATATAAAATAAATATTCATAACATAATAAATAATTAATAAATAATAACTACTAATAATGAAAGGACATGTCTCAGAGGACATGACTATTCGTTAAGGGCACCCCTACATGGGTATATAAACAAGCCCTCATTCTCTATTGTATATCATCTCATCTATTCATATTTTATACATTATTCCTGCATGGATTATTATGTTATATTTCAAGTATTTTGGATAATTCTTGTGTGAGTGAACTTTGTTCGTCTCATTTGGTATCAGAGCTTCATTTTTTCTGATCCCAACCTTTGGCCAGTGTCTTTATCAGACCTTCTATGAATAAGTTTTTGGCCAACCATACTTCATTCAGAGTTTCTCTAATTTTTCTCTATCTTTGATCAAATTAAGATTTTAGTCACATATCTGGTCTTTGACCACGAATTGGCCCTTGGCCATAGAATTTTTGGTCAATTTCGTTGCCCTTGGCAACACAATCGTTGGATTTTAGCCACATCTAGTTAGTAGAATTTTTCTCTGATTCAGGTATTTGAACAAGACTTGGCCCTTGGCCATTTAAAGTTAATAATTCCATTGCATATTTGATAAGAAACAAAAAAATAAAAATCAAATTCCATTGAATAAAAAAAAAAGTTTATTTCACATAAAATCATTGTTGTAAACCCAACCACATTTGGTATTTGAAAAAAAATAAATTATTGCAAGTTTTCAGATTTCTCTAATTCTCGAAACTACCCATTGGGATATTAAAAATTTAGAATCCTATTGGAGAAAGAGTTACTCCGTTGCAAGAAAATTTGAAGAGAGAAATATGGTGCTATAAAGAAATTAAAATATCAAAATATCAATCTGTTCTTGAACAAAATACCGAGTCGATCAGATATCCATGTCTAAAACAAAATAAATCTAGAATTAATATTGAATTACATTGTTATTTGAAATATGGAATCCAATAGTATCTACGATATATGACCACCATCCAAATCGTGGGGATTATTGAAGTTGCCAAAAGGAAGATTCAAACCAAAAAAACGAAAGAAAAAATTGTAAGGACAACCACCATTTTAAGAAGCTGCAGTTTTAGGAAAGAAGATAATTCTCATAACAACAAGAGACATTTGTGGACATGAATAAACCATCCAATTGGCATTTTCCCTCATAGCCAAGCCATCAAAGATATCACTTCTGTGTTGTCATAAGGGTACGCAACATCCACCACACGAAACCCGTACAAAACATTTAATTGACACCAACGATTGCACTAGTTGAAGGGTGCGAATGTTGTGGCGCACCGTGGGCATAACAAAGAGAAAATGGGATCACTATCTAATTAAATCAAGGCTTGTTGTCGCTACAAAATAAAACCAGATTATCAAGGTCGTTATCTATCCATACTCTATCATTGAATCCTACCGTCATTATATGATCCCCTGCTACGGAAGTGGCTACTCTAGCCACCATCCTTACATTTCGTCGACCAATTTCCACAAGGTGAAGATTTAAGTAAAATAAAAATAAAAATTGTGGGTTTTCAATCTAAGGTTGTGACTTTTCAAATATTAAAGCGATAAGCAATTAAAAGAACAGATCCTAATTAATTTTATGACATACAAGTCAAAAGTATAAAAAAGTAAAGAAGGATTATATTGGATTATTTATGGAGATATAAAGAAATCAAATACATATTATTTGATGAAAAAGTAAAATTACTTTTTTTTTTTTTGTAAGTTAGATTGGTATAAAAATCCTTCAAAAATCAATAATTACAGTATCATCATGTGTTCCTGACTGTAAGAACTAAACTGCCCCGGAGGGAAACCAATTCATCCAGCCAGTCAAAATAAAGCCCATTATATTACGGTACTAGTCATAAAAGTTACAAGGACTTAAACATACAAAATCCAGTCCCTTGTGGGAGACCTAATAGACCTGTCAGCTAACCCTGACATAAAACCAACATACAAAATATGACCATATATCCAATTAGAAAAAATAAAATTCATACACCTTTCTAACCAAGCATGAAGACACTTGTGCAAGTCATGTGGTGGGATCGTAGCGTGGACACATGTACAGGGAGTTCACGATGGTCATTGGGTCTACGGTTGGCGCTACTTCCTGTTCGACCAGTGACCCTTCCTCCTCCATGGTCTCATGCATGGATGCCCCTGTGGAATCTCCACCTCCCACCCCTGTGTCATATTCACCTCCAACCCCTTTGGTGTCATCATCTCCCATTGTTGAATAACATTCCCCCTGCAGTGATGAGAGCAGTTGCAGGAGCATGGTTATCTTCCCATCCAGGATCTCCATCCAGAATTGTAGGTCATCTAGGCCCTATCGTAATTCAAAGACCATGCCTTGAAGAATTGCAAGGATGTCTTGCAATTGTGAGCATGGTGCTGAGTCAGCGAAGGAGTGAGGCTCTGGTGGTGGTCCATGGATATATGTTTGCGGTCCAAGGTATGGTTGGATGGTGGTGATCCATGGCTGGGTTGGTGTGTTCATCGACGAGTTGGGTGGAACTGCAGGAAGTGGCTGCGAGGTGGAAGCCAAATTAGATAGGGGTCCTGGGTTGAAACTGAGAGAATTGCCTGAGATAGTGAACCAGTCAAGCTAGATTGCGAAGGGTGAGGAGAGGGGTGGGAGACTGCTAAGGATTTTACCAGACTGTGATGGAGATGAGGGCGAGGAAGGTGATGAACGTGACAAGTTGGGAGATGGTGTAGGCGGGGGCCGAAGAACCACACGTGGTTAGCTGGGATGCCAGGTCGAGTCGTGCTTTGATTTCCCCCTTTGTCTCAACATTTGTGAGATAGTAAGGGGACTTGCAAGCTCTGAGAGGAAGTTGAGGTAGCGTAGGAGCAGCTGGGAGTCATGAAAATCGCAGGAAGTCTCGACCGAGGAAGAAAGCAACTGCAAATGAATCTGGTGGAAATCATGGTGCCGAGAATGTTGAAAGAGGCAAGCATGCATGACCTGAGTAAATTCTGGTTCATGGATCTGAGCCATCGACAAGACATATAGCTTGGGCGAGGCGCATTGAGAGTAATGGCACCTTGGCTCATACAAAGCTGGTTTAAATGTATTAAGGGGGCGAGAGGGTGTGGCACATGCCGGTCATGTGCCTATCGCCATGTTGGCCACCTCTTGTCCTTTCTTGTTGACACCTGGTCCACACTGGCACCCCATCCAGGGAAAAAATAAAATTACTTTTGAAAAAAGTGAACAAAAAGGATATTTCAAATATTAAAGAGAAAGCACTTTTTATACAAATATTAAAAGGAAAAGTACTTTTATACTTTATTATTAAGGTGTAATTATAAGGTGAAAAAGCTATTAAAAAGAGTATTTTATATAAGATATTTATTTATAAAATGAAAGTAGTATAAGGAAAAGGAAGTTTTCTAAAAAGGATTGAAGAAACATTTAAAAGTCATTTATTATGGAATAATATCAAGATAATTCAGAAATACAATCACGAATATTGGAAGGAGAACTAGGACATTATAAAGTGAGCAATAAAAAATTACAGTTTGAAATTAAGAAGGAAAAATATTTTAAGGGATTAACAGAGAAAGATAAGCATTACTTCAAAGAGCGTATTTGGGAACTCATTGCACAAAATGAAGAACTAAATACCGAAAGACAAAAAATGGACCAAGACTTACTAGAACAAGATGAAGAAATATTACGATTAAAAAATCATAATCAAAATTTACTAGTTAAAATCAAGAACTCAAAAGACAAGAAGCAAGGGAATACAAATTTAGAATAAGAAAATCAAGGTCTCAAGGAGAAATCAACCGAAAAGGAGGAACAAATCACTTGCCTAAGGAACCTTAACCAAAAGTTACTTGAACAAATTAAAATCTTAAAGGATGAAAGAAAGGAGAATCTAGAATAAAAAAAAGACAATAGGTCAAAAAAATAAGGAAGAAATTTTACTATTAAGATGACATAATCAAGATTTATTAACTCAGATTAAAAAGTTGAAGCATGATAAGAAGACTTTACATGAAAATATAGATCGCAAAACATCATTAGTTGATAAGGAAACAATGACAGACCCAAACAACCTTACAACTAAAAAGGAGGCAAATCCAGCAGATGTAAAGAAATTTTCAAATGTCGAAGAAGAAACAATCCAGGGGTATGAAGAAGACTCAATTCCAAAAGTTAATCAAGAAAAATATACAAGTATACAAAGTAAATACCAAGTTGCAAGGATGCCTTATTGTCATCCTAATCACAAAATTCCATACTTCATCCACTCAATGCATCAACAGAAACAAATAACCGCTATGTCAAACAATATTACTTCCACTACAAGTCAGGTTCAAAATAGAAGCGATAATGGGAGTATAATGCAATAGAAGTAATATTCCGTTTGTTTTAGTTAATGCATGAATAACTTTCCAATGTGCTATGGATACTTATTTTCATGGTTTAATCAATAAATATGTTGTTTCTTATCTAGATGACATTACAATTTATTCTAAGAAACATTTAGATCATATTTCTCATCTTAAACAAGTTTTCGAACGATGTCAAAAGTATGGAATTTCATTAAATCCTAAGAAATCATTTTTTGCTCTTCAAGAAGGTAAACTTTTGGGATTTATAGTTTCCAAAGAGGGAATTTCAATTGATCATTCTAAGGTTAAAATTATTTCTCAAATTCCTTTGCCTCATAGTAAAACATCTACGCAATCTTTCCTGGGACAAATCAATTTTGTGAAGCGTTTTATCCCATATTTCACAGAAACAGTCTTACCTTTTACACATATGATAAAATAAGACATATTATTCAATTAGAATACAATTGAAAAAGATGCTTTTAATTCTATAAAGCAAGTCATCATTCAAGAACCTTCTTTACTCACTCCTAACTATGATAAGGAATTTATTCTTTATACTTTTTCATCTAAAATATCTTATGCATGTATGTTATAAAAAAACGATCAAAACATAAAAGTACCTATTTCTTTTGAAAGTTCAACATTGCAAGGAGAAAAATTAAATTATTCTGATGTTGAAAAACAAGCTTATGCAGTTTTCAAATCCATTAAACATTTCAAACCTTTCCTTATCAAATCTCATACCAAGGTAATAGTTCCACATCCTTTAGTCAGAATTCTGCTCATTCAGAAAGACTTAATGGATAAGAGAGAAAATTGGGTAACAACATTACAAAAATATGATTTAGAGATAAAACCTACAAATATCATTTGAGGTCAAGGTTTATGCAAGTTATTAACTGAAACCAATGATACCACATCTAAAAATGTGGATAAGGTAAATATTATTGAAGATATACAACATGTATGTGTTACTCCGGATATTCCTGGTTCATAGTATTCAGATTTAATTTATTATCTTAATCATGGAACTAGAAATTCCCATTTGGAATTAAAAAATAAACGTGCTTTACAAATAAAATCCACACAATATCAACTTATTAATAACGTTTTTTTCAGAAATAATTATGATTCAATATTACTTCGATGTTTAGAAAAATAAGAAGCTGATAAAGTTTTATTTGACTTGCATGGTGGACCTACAGGTGGTCATTAAAGATGTGATATACAACTACACACAAAATTTTACATGTAGGTTATTATTGGCCAGCGTTATTTAAGGATTCTCATGCATATGTTCTAAAGTGTAAAAACTGTCAAAATACAACTGGACAAGAAAATAAATCAACACTACCTCTGTAGCCAGTCATTATTGACCCATTTGAACAATGGGGACTCGATATTATTGGTGAAATCTCTCCTAATTCCTCCAATCAACATAGGTATATTCTTATAACCACCGATTATCTTACAAAGTGGGTGAAATCCATTCCTTTGAAATCAGTTACAACTGATCATGTAATATCATTTTTAGATCAGCTTATTATTACAAGATTTGGTCTTCTAAGCACATTAGTTTTTGATAATGCATCTTATTCTTATGCTCTATCACTTACATATTTTACACTTCAGAAGGGCATTAAAATAAAACATTCAGATAATTATTATCCTCTGGGTAACAGTTTAGTTGAATCAACAAATAAAAATCTTTTAAGAATTATTAAGAAAACCATCAGTGATAACCATAAAAATTGGCACAAGTCTTTGATCAATGCATTGTGGGAAGATCGAATTATTTATAAGGCATCAATGGGTACTTCCCCTTACTTTTTAGTTTATGGGAAATAAGTTATTCTTCCACCAAATATTTCTATACCATCCTTAGCTTTAGTATAGTCTATTGATGAACAACCTTTCTCTAGTATTAAATATCATACAAATCAGATTTTCAAACTAGAGGAAGTGAGGGATAAAGATAAGAATAAGTTTTCTAACCATCAGATGATCATTAAAAAGTGGTTTGATAATAGAGTTGTATGTAACAAAGATTTTGAAGTTGGTGACCTAGTTTTGAAATGGGATAAATCCCATGAAGAGAAGGCAAACATTCGAAGTTCCAAAAGGTGTGGTTAGGTCGTTTCTAGGTTGCTCAGAAAATTTGGTCCATCTNTATTTTTCCTAAAAAGATAATTTAATCCTTGAAAAATGGCTGTAAATTTTTTGTATAAGAATCTTTCTTATTTTCTTCCTTTCATTTTGTTTTTGATTATTTTTTGTTGTTGATCTGATATAATAATTGGATATATTTGTTAATCAGTGGTATTTGAAATTATTTTTGGTAAAGAGAGAAGATAATTTAGATTGTTTAAAATAACAAAAGTTCTTTAAAGAAAAAAACAAAGGATAAATTTTATGACTAGTTTATCCCTATAAAGAATTGAAAAAAAATTAAAATGCTCTTCAACAAAGTCTCTTTGGAGTAGTATTATGTCCCTTAAAATAAATTGATTGATTGGGAAATATTATATCATAAGAAGAACATTTTAGTTATCATTTCATGATTCAAAAATAAATAAATAACTCTCTATAGATTGCCCCTGCTCTATTCTCGACACTGCTCAAATGCAACCAGTAAGTCATAAATTAAAGATAAAAGTTGAAATTTTAAATAAGCAAAAATGAGAATGTGGGAAATATATGTTAACCCATCGGGGTACTGAATAGGCATGCTGGCAGTGGGTACATGATTATATGATATTAAATAAACTTCATCGGGGTACTGAATAGGCCTGCTGGTAGCAAAGCAATACCGAGTACAATGAGTTAAAAAGACATTATTCTGACATAGTGATGAGGCTTTATTTATTAGTCAAATAAAAATATTCATTTCACAATCATAAGATTAATAAATTATCCTAATCCCCTCCAATGAGATAGAGTTAAAGAGTACTAGTACTGTTTTATTTTTTTATCGCATTTCTTGCGATCTGATATATTATTCTTTGTCTTATATACAGAGATAGTTGGTTTCAAGAGTGTGTCACCATTTGTTGTAGAATACAACGACCTCCCAAATTTTGTATTATGAATAAAGATTTGGGACCCTTCTTTTTTCATTTTTCAAAAGATCAAATTTTATTTTACCTAAATAATGTTTCCAGTTTTGACAATTTTGGACATTCTTCTAATCTCTTTGAGTTTCATTCAATCATTAAGGATTTATTTTTTCAGATGATAAAGGTTTTGATTAAAATTTTGGTTTTTAATTTTTTTTATCTCACATATTCTTTATGATTTCTTCCTCATTTCAAAGAGATACAATATTTGACAAGCTAAAGTTTTTTTGATTTTTTTGTCAATTTAAAAAAAAACAACACTCTAAACCATAATCGATTTTAATCTATTGAAATCCTACTTGGACTGTCATAGCTTTGATTTTCATGATCTATAATTAGTTTTTTAAGATTTTGTTGTGGTATGTTATCCAGACATCATAAATTTAACTGAAGTAATGAGGTACTAATTCAGGGTCCTTTCAACCTGCATACAAACAATACTCCTTTTCCTGAAGTGCATTGTTCGCATCCACGTGTATTGTTCAATTGTATCTCCATATTCACAAGTTAATACATATTTTGTTTCTTCCTCGAAATGAGGTTTTTCTTCAAGAATTGAAACCCTATCTTCATTCATTTTCAAGCAAGGGCCTACTAATGATGGTTTTACGAACTGTAGTGTGGTAAACTGTTGTTAACATGGGAATTATTTCCAAGGTAGAACCCACTGTTGATATTATTGAATCCTAGAAAGATTATTTTCCAAACTTTGAGAAGGTTAGATGGATAAATTTTTTGCACATGTTTAATGGTCATAACGAGCAGGTCACCAAATCTTTTTCACGAACTTTTAATGGTGAACATGCCAAAATTGGGGATATACAATTACAACTTGATGAAGAAATAATATCCAGAGCTACTAAATTGTCATTGAAAGGAGAATGTTGGTCTCATATCCTCAATCAAAGAAAAATGGCATTTCATGTTAGCAGTTATTAAGGGGTTTATCACATGTGAGGGAACATATAACATTTTCTTTATTTATCACTTTCATATTTTAATGGTCTTCATGGATTATGAGTTGAAGATTCATGGGTTATTTCTTAAAAGACTGTCTAAAATGGCACATTTCTATCAGAGAGAGAGTATCAGTTCAGAAAAAAATGTTTTTAATCACGATTTAGTGAAAAGTCTGATCGAATTTCAGTCACAACAAAATGTCGATTCTTGGGATAAATTCGTAAAGGGAAATCACTTTTAGGTTAATTCTGAAGCATATTCATAGTTTCATATTTCTCAGAAAGAATCCCCAGACCCTGTAGAATATTTATTTACGCCTTACCCTCATGCTTCTTCTCCTCTGCAAAACACTAGGAGGGTTACTCACAGTCAAACTATCAAATTTAACCTTAGCCTGGAATCGTGTGTTTTCAGTGAAGTACCCCGAGATTCTTCCAAAGCTTCCAAGAAAACTGTATTTTCCTCACTTTCATCTAAATGCAACCCACCTGTTACCAAAAAAAATGATGATTCCATTAATCTTGTTGATTTTATGAACAAAAGGCAAGGAACAAAAATTTCAAGAATGCTCAGAAATAAATATAGGAAAACCTCAAAAATTAGTTCTCCTATACAGGTTGATTATGAAGAGCTGGTTATGAATTAGGAAGTCTCTTACCCATAACATGTTTCCCCAAAACACGTTTCTTCATAGGAACCAACTGAAAATATTTCTAAAGAAAAGGAAAAGGAAAGAACTGAAATCATTCCCAATCTGAAGGTTTCTTTCTGGAAAGATAAATATTATTCAGTGGTTCGAGTGTTGCAAGATAATATAATTGATTTGGAATTAGAAAATCAAATCCTTAGATCATATAATAGAGCTTTGATCAATATCCAAATAAGACAGGTTTCATGGATCAAAGACGATAAAAGGAAAGATGCAGTTAATTTTAACTCTCAAGGAGTTAATATTTTCATTAATTTTGATTTCAATATAGTTTCCAATAATTCTCGATGTTAAAATACTTCGGTTATTGGTATGAGTTTAGCATTTTTTAGTTTAGTTTGCAATTTTCATTAATTTTAGTTAATAAAATAGTAGTTACAAAATTTCATTTTTATATTTTATTAATTTATGTTTTTCTTTTCTTTTGTTTTTACAAGTGTAAAAAGAACGTCCTAGAAAATGCGGGAAATAATAAAATTAGTTTCCAGACATTGAATAGTTAGTTGTTTTTATTTTTATATACTTAGTTGATTTAGTTTTGGGAATTAAACAATTTTTTTATTTTCCCATTCTAAATGTATAATTGTTTGTGGTTATGGAAGTCAATTTCCATTTTTGAATTCCTTCAATATAAAAACAGTGAAGGAAATACAATGAAGGGGAGTGTTCAGTTTTTTGGATAGAAAACATAGCTTATACATTGTTGTACAATTTTTGGTTTTGATACATTATTATGAAAATCTTTATGACTTTGAATATTAATACAAGAAACCAATATTTGGTACTATTACTGGCATTCGAGTGGTTTATTTTTTGAAATCAAAGTTTTATCTGGATTATGTGTTGATGATACTACAAGTTGATTTAGTTAATTACTATTGATAAATTAAATCAATTTAATTTCTTATTTGACACATTATTTTAGTTTTTAATATGTATGTGAATTACTCTTGGAATTATAAGTCTGTGTTAATTATTTAATCAGGTTTAATAATTCATTTTTAGTTAATTTAATTAAATATTTGTTTTGAAGATATATATCTTAGAACATTGTTTATTTTACTTTGATTCATATACTATTTATAATTGAGATCACTATTAGATTTTTATTTTATTTTAGTTAATGGGTAAATTCATGAAGGTGGGTAACACTTTTGTGAGAATCTGATATCCAAAATTCCGAAACACTTTTTTTCAGCCGAACTAATATTTTTTTCGACCGAAAGTTCTATTTTTTCAGCCGAAATATGTTTCGTTCAAACCTTTGAACTTCAAATCGAATGGTACCATGACGATGCCCTCGATTTTCATGTATAATTTTAGCCAGACGGATTTTTTTCGTTCAGTAAAATATTTTCGGCCGAAAGTTGTTTCGGTCGAAAAGTTATTTTGGTCGAAAGAATTTTTTGGCCGAAATATATTTTCGGCCGAAAGGACCTTTCGGCTAAAAAAAGGTTTATATATTACCCGCACACCACGACTATTATAGGTTTTCTGAGTTCTTGGCGATAATTGATAGTGTTAGAGTGAGTGTTGGGGATAGTTTATAGTGTTAGTGTGAGTGTTGGTGTGGTTCTGTTAGTGTGAGTGTTAGCGCGGTTGGACGTCTACAGAAAGGTGGTCGGAGTTGTGGGTGGGTCTTGGAGCTGCGGCTAAATTTCTTTAAATATCTGTAAATTTAATTAACTGTAATCAATCAATTAAAAATAGTTTAATTTCTTCAGAGTTTCACAGTTAGTTAGTCATAATAGCAAGTGTATTTTCTAGATTGATTGTGTGAGTTTGTCATAATAGCGAGTGTATTTTCTAGATTGACTTTGTGATTTTTGAAACGTCCAATCTAGAAAACTCACATAAAAAAAACCTCATACACAGTAAATCTAACTTGAGGTTAGGGGAAGAGTAAATTACATTTTGTAACACAATAACCTATCATCGAATTCATGATATTTTGGTAGCCTTGATGGCAAAGGCGAGTATGACTGCAATGAGGATGTTTTACACATGTTCCCGCACCACATACATCTCACTCACATGCTGAAACCAATCAATACCAAAATTATCTATGGATATCCCAAAGATGTCCTGCAGCTTTAGGCCTTCAAAGCCCATAAATAAAATTTAGAAATTAGAAATTATAGACATCTAGCTAGATGGTTATGGTGAAAGTACTTACAACTGAACTGTTCTGAATAGATTAAGTTACCATAGTGTACTTCTGAAGCTGTTGAAGGATATAAGGCATCAGTTCAAGTGGTATTTAATGTGCCTGCACGCACAAATAAATTGTAGAATCATGAAAAAATTACAGAACTTGTCAAGCCAAAATCTATTTAGAAATAGAAATAGGATCTATAAATCTGACAGAAAATTGGAATTAAGCTTACAGTTGGGTATAATGCAGGGAAGATATGAGAGTTCCTTATTATTTTCATGTTGTCTCCTCCATCCATGTTTTCACTCACACCTGAAGAATGGATAAACTAATGATTCTTTGCATATTCCCTTTCCGCAGCCATAAAAATTGTTGGGTATGTGTTATATTATTTGCATGTGTGTGTGTGGGTGCGTCAGATTCGACAACTACGTCTGACGATCCCTCTAGCAGTGCTCTGTGTGTCGTGTGCTCTGGGTGCTTTCCTAGGGGGGTCCCTGGGGGGGTAGGTATGCCCCCTCTGGTTATGCATAGTGTTCGGCATCGGGTGTTAGCTCGGGGCTGACGAGTTTCAGGGCAGTGGCCCAAATTTGTTTGGGGGCAGTTTTT
>JASDQU010187361.1:21007-31930 GCA_032191745.1 Picea mariana | reverse complement strand
CATATCATCTGATATCAACCTGCACAGAAAACATTGTTATGATATAAACTGAGTCATCTGGGCCATTCTTCCACTCACATCTGTGAGATGTGGAAGAGCATATGCCCTCATAAGGTAAAACATAAATGATGAGCTATCTCGACTATTATTCTCAAGAAAGGAAGAATAACTGTCCCAATTTCTAAGCCTGGAACATTCCCTATTCGAGCCATTCCTTCGACACTAAACAAAGTGAAACATGGAGAGAATGAATCTGCTCTAGGGAATGCCTGTCCCTGATTGATGAACCTAGACCATTCACCTATCTGGGCCATTCCTCTGGCACTAAACAAAGTGCAGCCTGGAGAGAATGAGTCTTCCCTAGGGAATGACTGTCCTGCACCAACCTCCAAAACAAACCATTCTTCGAAACTTCTCACAACTGTGAGCTTTGAAAGAATGACTATCTGACAAGGTAGACCAGTATTCTTGACCACTACTAAGAGTGACCGTCAAGAAGAGAGAATGTCCTAGACCATTCCCTATGTTAACCACAAGGGGAATCACTGTCTATGGTACATCAACAATCAATTGAACCATTTTAATTATGAAAATGATCATTTGATCTGGACCATTTTCCGAACTAGAAAATGCATGTCCGTCAGAAATCTCAAACCACTTTCCGAACTGGAAAGGAACTGCTCATCCTGGACCATTTTTCAAACTTTGAAAATGGACTGTCCATAAATCAATAACACATCAGTTCTCCTTCCCAACCTGGGAGTCATCTCTTCCTTTTTCAATAAGGAAGTCATCTCCATGAGCTCCAACTTGAGTACACAAACTTTTTCATATTGGACAGAGGCTTCACCAAAATGTCTGCTTATCTGCTCATCTGTGGAGATATGTATTGGAGAGCCACTTTCTCTTTTCTGGACTTCATCATGGAGAGTGTAATGCTTGATCTCAATGTACTTTGATCTTTCTGGAACATTGGTTTTCTCTGAAGGCTTCATATAGATTTGATCAATGTAGTATATCATTGTTGGATTCATATTTTGTATCCTACTAGCTCATAACATCGTGGCAGGGCTCAAACAAGAACATATCTATGAGAGTTTGTCATGGATTAGCAATTCATCATCTTGTATTTCTGAGTAGCCATTATGATACAATATCTTTTTTATAGAAATTTTTTCACCATGCTTTTGCTGTGTATTGAAGGCTCTGCACCAAGTTGTTTGAATCCATACAAGATCTTCTTCCATCTGCATACAAGGGTCTCTTTCTGGTATACCTCAAGACCTTTGAGGGTGATCTACATGTAAATGCCAACCTATGGATATTGAAGATATATTGGCTCATGTAGAGGTATCTCTAGTTTACAAGAAATCATCATAGTCTTCTCCCTCCATATTGGAGAACCTCTAGTTCTGGATCTTGCAATGCTTTCATTCATAAGTCTTCCATACACTGTTCTTCATCACAACTTTTAGTTCCTCTGCTTGATTTCTTTTAGTGAGTTCATATAAGGCTAGTAGTCTTATGATTCTCGATACACTAACTGGTTGTTCTGTCTTTTCTTTCTCTCTTGGAATCTTCATGTTCTTCCTCATGTTTCTCTTTAGCTCTTGAGTTCATGGAGTTTTCTATAGATTCCATGCTCTAAAAATTCCAACTTCTTTCTTTCATTATAGGATCATGGATGTGGATTGACAACCAAGGATTACTTTAAGGCTTCTTTTTCGAAGAAGACTTCTTCCAAAGTCACATTGAACATGTGCTTCTTTTCATGGTTGCTACCATGGATACATACTTCATCATCTTCAATGGATCATATAATTTAGGATTAGGTCCCTCCTAATCCTTGCTTCATGCATGAATGCATGTTCTTCTTTTGATAATATAATCAGCTCCCTCCATCTATAGGAGAGTCCATGGTTCCATCTGCATCCTTATTTCCTTTTGCAAAGTGTCACAAATCTTTTTCCAATTTCCTCTTGATTGCCGACTTCTTTATGTCTTTACTTTTTCTAGGTTTCTTCAAGATTGATTATGATAATAACTTCCACATGAATTGTTACAAGGGGTTGTTGATGTACTTCATCCTTTCATGTGTATTTTCTGACTTGTAGCAATTATTATCTTGTTGTTCTTCCATAAGTATAGTTTCTCTTTGAACATATTATCTTCTAAGAAATAGATATGCAATATATGTACAAAAAACATGGTATGTACAAGAACTATGAAGAGTGTTGTTTACCTTGTCTTAGAAGAAGAAGTCTATTTCATCCTGCTTAATCTTCTTTGAAGGTTCCTTTTTCTTTGACAACTGATGCTTCGTGTGTTTCCTTCCTTTTCTTCAGCTTGGGACAATGATTCTTGTAGTGACCATACTTTCGACAGTTGAAGCATTGTATTTATGACATATCTTTCTATTGATTTGGCTTCTTCCTTGAACCAAACTTCCTTTTGTTCCTGAAATGATTGAATCTTTCTATGAAGGCTTGATCATCGCATTTCTTTTGAGGTTTCTCTTTTTCACTAATCCTCGATTCTTCTTGTGCACAACAAGTCCAAATTTCTTCAAATGTAGGATACTCCTTCCTTATGTTCATACTTGCGGAAAATGCATCCCATGTCTTGGGAAGACCGTTGAGTACTATATTTACCAGTTCCTTCTCTGAGATGATCTATTCAATAGCTTGTAGTTGATATATTAACTGAGATATTCTCACAAAGTATGATGTTATGTTTTCATCATCATTCATCTTCATGTCACAGAGCTCATTCTTCAGACTCATTACTTGTCTAATGTTTCTGACTGAGAAGAGGCTTGTTAGGGAATCATACATATTCTTAGATGAGTCAATATGGGAGATGTAGGGTATCAAGTGGTATTTTATAGAGTCAACTATGATACTCATGGCATTGATATCACTATATTTGAACTTCTCCATAACTGCAGCGTTTTGCAGTTCCTTCTATTTTCCTTCTTCAAACTCTGGTTCCACGATATTTCCTTTCACGATATCCAACACTTTATTCTTGGAAAGGATGAGGTCAATCCTTGTCTTCCATGCTTTGAAGTTAGAATCCCCATCTAACTTGCTTTTTGAATTCATAGAGTAAGTCATGGTTGCCTTGACTGGGTCAACCCTAGATTTGACCAAAAACTCAAACTTGACATTTTTGCTTGCTGAGAGTACCAGGAGATGTGATAGGATAGGGTGCACTAGTATATCTAGAATTTAGGTCAACCTCTTCACTTAAGGTGCCTCAATGAGAGGGCTAGGGTTTCTGCAACTGCACCTGCTAGTAACCTTAGTGACAATGCTTTGATAATTGTTCCTCCTAGAAACCCTAGCAACAGTTCTTTAACGAGCTTAGTATCCTTATGTCTATGCTCCCTTCCAGTGGTTAGACTAAATGAAGGAGGTGTGGGACCATAACCTATTAGAATCTAATGGATGTGCTCATTTAACCATAGACAATATCACTATTGTCACCCAACCATAGGCCGAAGCCACCTCGAGCACCTTAACCTTGATAAAGAATCATTCTAGAAGAAAACACTAGGCTAGATAGCCAAACAAATGGTGTCACACCTTACTCCAAGGATAGCGCACCAAGAAAGAGATGACCATAAGCCCAAACCATAACCAAGAGATAGTCCAAGCCAAAAATGAAATCTTCTAGCTGTAGCAGCTGCAACGAAAACTCTCCTCCAAACTTGCGCACAAACTGGCCAACTGCAGTGTGCACAAGTGTTGCTTCTGCATTTCTAAGAATGCCTACCAGAATGAAAACTAGCCTCCTGTATTTATACTAAATCTGGAAAAATGCATGGGCCGACTTCTCATTTTGGGTGCCTATTTACTTAGTATATAATATTTCCTTTAGCTGAGTTCTTATCTTGGAGGCTAATAACCTAATACAAGTTATCCTCTTGAGCCAACTTGTCTTCTAGGGTTATTAGCCAACTAATTAGGGTTTCTTCTTTCTTCTTGGAATATTCTATTCTCATCAGGTTTACACGTGGAGATAAATACCTCCTGCAACTACCATAATATCAACAATTTTACTATGGGGATTTCAATCTCGATAGAGTTTATGCAATGCATTGTCCCTTATGAGCTTCGGTTAACGTTCTTCCTTCTGATATATTCATCTTTATTTCTCCTGAGCTTTTAATAATTGTTTGTGCATTCTTTTATGCATTGATCTTTAGTCTTTAACCCTCATGAGATCTTAATTCCTTGTGCTTCATTACTCCTTATGTACATGGATTCTATGCATGCTACCTCTCTTGAGTTTTAGAATCATAGGATCATCGTTGATCTTGTCATGATCAACAATGATCACAAATTGCTTTTGACACAAGGTGATCTTCTTCTGCCCCAAGGTGATATTCCTTTTTCTATGATTACTGTACATGTTTGACTCATGTTTCCATCAATGAATCCATCAATGAAAACACATAATCAATAATGCTGCCACCTAGTTCTTCTAAGGCACTGGTTAATTATGCACTGAGATTGACCTCAACTGCAGTGTATTCATCTTCCTTCATATTCAATTTCTCAAACTTAGATCTAAGGGTTTGAAGCCTAGCTCCCTTGAATTTGGTGTCTCCTTCATAAATCTTTTGAAGTTTATCCCAAATATCCTTTGCAATCTTGCAATGCATAACTTTGACAAATACTGAATCATCCAGACTACTCAGAGTGGTTCCTTTATCCTTTGATTTGTTTTTGCTAAGTTTCTTTCCATATTTGTCAGTTGGGGGAGTGTCATGTATTGTATATCCATCTACTAATGACTTCCAAACATCAAATCCTTGTTCCTGTAAAAAGGTTTGCATCCTTTTATTCCAAAAGGCATAGTTCTGACCATCAAACCTTGGTGCTCCAATCTTAGTGTATTCCATGATCTCCTTCTAGTGGTTAAACTATTTCTTGAAGGAACTACTCTGATACCAATTGTTGGAATACTGAGTGGGGGGTGTGAATCAATATGAACACTTTATTATCACTTTTAACCACAATATGTAATCATTAAT
Source organism: Picea mariana (assembly GCA_032191745.1). Taxonomy (NCBI): domain Eukaryota; kingdom Viridiplantae; phylum Streptophyta; class Pinopsida; order Pinales; family Pinaceae; genus Picea; species Picea mariana. The sequence continues at coordinate 26,889 of JASDQU010187361.1, read as the reverse complement.
TTCATATGCATTATATCATCAATATATCATGAAAAGTATAAATCAACAGATCATAATATACATAAACACAATACACCAAAATTGACATGGAAACCCAAATGGGAGAAAACCACATAATGATTTTCTTATATATATATGTATAAATAATACATTCATTGGAAGCACCAACTTTTCAATTCTCTAGCTACAATTGGAAGGAGGCTATGACCCGCTATTTACAGGCTCCAACCTGAAGGAAGCTACAACTCCCTGAATTCTCTGGCTCCAACCAAAAGGAGGCTACAAGCCCTTGATTCTCATGTTCCAACATGAAATAATCTCTAACTACCTGTGTTCTCTAACACCAACTGGAAGGAAGATACAACCCCCTTTCCTTTCCCTATATTTCCACTCTGAAATATAAGTGTAGACCAACTCTCACTACCACAATCACTGCCACTGTCGTTGTCACTGTCACTGTCACTGTGAAATCAACCTGTAACCTATCAACCTGTCACTGTATCCAACCTGTCACTATCACTACACCATCAACCTGTAACTATCGCTATATCATGAAATTTCTATACCAAAACCTGTACCATGCCATGCATCAACTATGTACCAAAGCATGTAGTATAACATGCATCAATCATGTACCATAAGATATGCCAAATGTAGATACCATATTATCAATCATGTATCCAATCATGTACCATGTACTAGAGAATCAATCACATATAAATCCAATACCATATACCATAACATCAATCATATATAAACCTATACCATAACATCAATGAAGTGCCTCAAAGAACCAAAGCATGTGGCTCATGCATATGCCACCATACATCAAGTGTATACCTCAACCATACATCAAAATATCAAATATATGTCTCTAATGATTAACCATACTAGTCATGTCATAACCAGATACACGTGTATACCTCCATCAACCATGTAGCCAATATGTACCTCAATCATGTGCCAAACCAAACATACTTCCAACATGTACCATACCAAAACTAAGTATAATTTTCAAAACAAGTACATAAGCATACCTACACCTCTGTAGCTGACCTGATACACAATAGTGCTGACATGTAAGATTTCCTCTGACCTCAAGGACTTGATACATGCATTTCCCCCAAATATGTCTTCTCCTCTTGGGACTAAGGCACGATGTCATGTAAGGCATCATGTGACAGGTACTGTGCAACCCGCAGGGATGCCTCATGGGACACTAGTGGTATGAACCACAGGGTCAACTAAAATAGGGTTTCCTTAGAAAATTTATCTCTCCTATGCAACCCCGAAACTCCCACACTTCTCACTTGTTTCTACCTCATATTTCACCATTGCAAAACTTTCCAAATAGATCACTAGTTCACTAGAATATATTTAATAGAATAAGTGAGTGAATGAGTGATTTACCTACATTTACACCATACTTCATGAAATTTTCCCTTGACAAACTATAGGTTCCATAACTATGCCTTTGGGGCTACTCGAATTCTTCAAGGGTTGACATCAATGACAACCAATCTTTCAACAACAAGGAGCTAACAATACTCACTTGAAGTGAAATAACTTGGGATTTTACACTACATAAATCCTATAGTGAGGTTGGCCTTGTGACTAAGGCATCCTTTCTACTTCTCCAAGCCACAAAAAATAAAACAAAATGGAAAATGATATGCAGACTTTAGCACCTCCCCAACAACGGTGCCAAAAAGTGATGTCCCTAGGAATAACATAAATAATACTATTGTATCCTTGGTTCCTTACTTTAATTTTCCAACCTGGGGTTTGTACAAACTTGAGAGGTGCTATGCAATGTATATGTATTGTGCACTGATAGTAGTATAGGCTTGAGATTGATCAAGGGTTGGAATGCATGAAATGGTGCATACAACTGAAATGACAATTTTTTTTTTTAAACTATTGTTGAAAATCACACCAAATTAAAACAAAAAGTAATATATATTGTAGAGGAAATGAATTTAATGTAAAAATCATACTAAACCATAAACAACAAACTAAAGCAGAAAATGAATTCATTTTAGTGTAAGACAAAAAAACTACAGTTAAAGAAAATCTAAACTAATGAATGAACTAAACAAACTATTTTATGCCTAACCATTTGATCAATAGAAAGACATATGTATTATTAATGTTTATTGTTGTTCTTATGAAAAGAAGATCAAGATAAACTAGAATCTTTATCTAAAACAATCCTACAATAGGTTTCTACAGGAAATGTATAGTTTCTACGGGAATTGTGTAGTTTCTATAGAAAACTCCTACAAGAAGCCAAAAATAGGCTTAGAAAGATAGTGTAAGTCTTCTGAAGCATCAACAAAGCTAGAATATAATAAAATTAAATAGATATGAGGTTATTAGCCTTGGAAAGACACTCAAGAGTGTTCCACTAGGATGTTGAATCTTTCTACATGATGCTTGTTGTAACTAACCAGTTGATGATAACTTGACAGAAAGAATAATTAATCATGCAAAACTACATTAATCTTCAAAAGAAATGAAATTCTAACTAATCACTATCTTAACATGCAAAGAACTTAAGAAATTGCAACAAGGTCCTTGATCCCTCTTGAGTGGGCCCTACCCAAGAAGCACAAGGAACCTTGAGAAAACTCTAATAAGATGAAAAAAAGACCGTCTTTATTTCATTAACATCAGTAGTGCATCAAGATAAAAAAGGATCTAAGTCTCCAACAAAAGTCTTCAGATAAAAATCTCAATACAACATTATAAAAAATATGTCTTCTTCTCTCCTAGGTTGGAGGTCTATATATAGTCTTGAGAGAGTTCAACCTCTTTTCTTAGATTGAGGAGAGAAGCAGGGGAATAGGGGATCTCAGTCAATCCCATCTGTATCTCGAACTGTTGCTGGTCAGGGGTGGATATTTATGAACATAGAGCGTTCTAGAGGTAGGTGGGGATATTGTCCCTTGATTCTTGGTTGATAGTGCTCTAAGGGAGAAACAATCCTCTATTTTTAGGATGTTGGTGCCCTTAATCTATATTGATTCATGGAGTTAGAATTTCTTGGTGATACACACATATTTTGGCATAGATATTAGATAAAAAAGGTATAATATACACATACTTACACCTCAAAACACATTTACTAAGCAACATGCAAAAATATTCATGACTTACTATTAAATATGGCCAAAAACAAGTATTAAGTCATATTATGGTGGAAAAACGTCCCTATGATGAACCTTTAGGATATGTTAGCACTATGTTTGTTATTGAAATTAAATGAAGGATGTCTGAAGTTATAAGGCTAAGATCAGACGAGTTAGCAGCAAAAAATTGAGCTTGAGGATCTTCTGTGCAACTCAAAGTTAAATTTTTCTAAGGAACAAATAAGAAACAACAAGAAAATTCATGCCCTTGCATGCATAAGGAAAAATTAAGCCCTCGGGGCTTGTTGCAGTCAAAAGAGGGGGTGTCATGGTCAAAATAGGGCTTGATTCTCCCCCAAAAAATCTTAAGCACCAATGGCAAAGGGGATTATCACAGGACCATGGTCTAAGGAACAAGGGCAAGCGCCCATTGATTGTTGAAATTGACAAAATACATGTTCACCACAACAAATTTTACTTCCTTATCAATAATGACAATTTCCCCTGCCACATTAATTTATACATGGAGCTAAAGAAGCATGCCAACAGAGTGTTGTCAGAGCCAACCAGAGGCTGCCACATGGACATGGAGAACTCTCCTATTGCATGGGTAAAAATCTCAAATACGGGTGATGTGTGTCCTAATCCACAGCCACATTAGTTGTTAAGCCCTAAATAGTGGCTCATTACCCCTTAATTGGAGAATATTATATTAGTAATGTTATTTTATTTATGTCTACTTTAGTCCATTAGTTGTAATTATACCTCCTAGTCTCCTATATATACCAGGAGACATTTTCATTTGAATTATCTTGTAATTGAACATTTATGTGAGCATAAGGAGGTTGCCCCCTAGAAGAGGATTATTATCTAATTTTATCTCTTTTTTGAGGCATTTAGTACTTATTCTGAGTTTTTTCTATGATATATTGATATTTGGTTCCTAACATACGGTATCAGAGCTCAAGGTCTTGGAGTTTCGCTGCTACATCTGAGACACCTTGGAATTTTCGCTATAGATTTTTTTCTATAATGATTCAGAAGGAAAGACTTGGAGCATATTTAGTAGACGGATCAAGGTACGTTGGGTTAAAATTGAAGCTCCTTTTTCCTTAAAATTTTGGAGATACAACCTATTTAAGATAGGGTTCTGGAATCATCCTAAATTGAGTCATTGCGGAATTTTATCTATAAACTTTTTTCTGTAAAGTTTAAAAACCTTGAACTCCGAGGATATTCACATAAATTAGTAAGGTATCTTTGGTAACAATTTCAGATTTTGGATCATCTTAAATGTGTATATACACACTGTGGAAGATAGGGTATCTGACTAGTCCTATTGACTAGTCTCAAGCAGATGTTCCAGGTAAAACAATCATAACTTATTCCTAGAGTATCCAAATTGAGTGAGACAAGTTGCATTTGATAGTGGACAGACCATAGTAGTTTTGGTACAAGTTTCAGAATTTTATATCAATCATTTTGTGTGGGGCATGTTATACAAGAGAGATGTCTTGGAAAGGATAAAAATCAGCAACTTGTGGGGAAGTTATTGTAAATTCCACTTGGCACATCCAATTTTGATCAGATCTGTGGCATTGCAGAGAAGAAATATCAGAGACCTACAAAATATAAAATTTCATACTCAGAAGCACCGAAATTTTTGAGATACAATAAAATGAATATTGTCTACCAGAACCACCTCAAAATCAAGGTTTCAAGTGATACTTGGCCAACATGACACCAAAAAAGGGAACTTCTACACCAAATAAGCCTCCAGAAAATCCTACTTGGAATCTTGATGAAGGTGAAGAAATACGTAGGGACATAAATGATTTACAAAAGAAGATAGTAACAAAAGATGAACTACAAGAGAGGGAAGCTAAGTTGGAGACAAAGATGGATGGTTGAAAAGAGGATATCATGGAAGGATTGAAACATTTCGTAATAGAGAGGACACCTGAAAGTGAAAATGTATCCCATGAAATTCATGATGAGGACACAAGGAAGGTGAATCAAGAATGGAGAAACTCTAACTTTGGGTTGAATACCAACCACATTCCTAAGATATATATGAGGAAGTTTGATGGCAAGGACCCTATCACATGGATACTTTAGATGGAGCAATTCTTTGATCTACATAATGTGCCACATACACAAAAAGTACGAATTGCTTCTTTATATTTAGAAAACAATCAATTTGTATGGTATAGATGGCTTTGTTCTCGCAAATCACTTGTCACTTGGACAATTTTCATGGTAGAAATGATAGCACACTATGAGGATACAAGGAGCAATACCTTCTTTAGCCAATTAATAAATCTCAAGCAAAAGGGTTCAGTTACAGAGCACATTGAGAACTTCCAAAGATTGAATATAAAGGTAACAAATATTCTAGATGAGCACTTTATTGATGTATTCATAGGAACTTTAAGAGATAACATTCAACATGAGGTTCACCTTTGGGAACCCAAATCATTGGAGAATGCATTTAGGGTGGCAAGAAATGTTGAAAGTAAAAATATGGCTATGGCTACTAGAAGGACCAATAGAGAGAATAATGCTCCTTCTTCTAAAATACCTCAACCTACAAGGTTGACACCTCAACAATTGGAAGAAAGAAAAGAAAAAGGTTTATTCTTTAATTATGACAACAAGTACAGTAAGGGACATAAGTGTGGTGAGAAGAAATTATTCTACATAGATTGTGAAGAGGAAGAAGAACAAGAACAAGAACCATCTCAAGATGAA
>JASDQU010187361.1:0-18365 GCA_032191745.1 Picea mariana | reverse complement strand
AGTCTGAAGCTGACAAGGCAAACAGCTTCGTTGAGTGCATTCAGCACATCCACCAACAAGTTCATGACATCTTGGACAGATCCAATGCTAAGTACAAGCAATGACACGATCAACATCGAGTGCCACACAAATTCCAGGTGGGTGACAAAGTGTGGCTACATTTGCAAAAGGATTTCCTCGATGGACCCTACCGCAAGATTTTCCCACTCTGATATGGGCCATACTCCATCACCAAGGTTGTAGGGGACAATGCCTTTGAGCTCGGTATTCCACCATTCCTTGGTCTGCACCCAGTGTTCAATGTGGACCACCTTCGACCCTACTTTCCACCTCTACTAGACACATCCGACATGGCAGAAAAACTCACACCAACAGAGTTAAACCCAGATTGCATGGAACAAGCCACAACTGATCGAATTATGGACACACAAATCAAGAACACCCGCCAACAAAGGATCCAACTATATTGAGTTGTCAAAGCAGGCCAACTCATTCACCAGGGCAAGTGGCTCACCAGGGACCAAGTTCAGTAGAAGTTTACTCATCTCATGGAGAAACTCAATGCAATGGGGACCATTTCTTCCTAAGGGGGGAGGACTGATCTAGGTGGATATTGGTGGCCACCCGCCTATTCCACTCGGACCCACACCATTGTTTCTTTCAGTTTTTTTTAGTTTCCTTAATTGCAGCACAATTTAATATTTTTAGCAGTTCTTTAGGTCCTAAACTTCCGGAGCTATTTTGAGGCCCTAAATGACATTTCCAGACTCATATTCGTTGGAGCATTCATGCCCAAAAAATGTCATTTAGGGCCTCAAAACAACTCCAAAAGTTCAGGACCCAAAGAACTGCTAAAAATAGTAAATTGTGCTACAATTAAGGAAACTGAAAAAAACTGAAAGAAACAATGGTGTGGGTCCAAGTGGAATAGGCGGGTGGCCACCAATATCCACCTGGCTCACACATGGATACCAAAACCATCACCATATCATCTACATTGACCATGTACCAGAACCTATACCATACCATGTACATCAATCATGTACCATAACCTATACCATACCATGTACATCAACCATGTACCAGAACTTGTACCATATCATGCATTAACCATGCATCAACCATGTACCAAAACCTGTACCATACCAATATCACCAAGAAGTTCCTCTAGCAATGTACCATATCATGATCAACTCATGAAATATAACATCACCAATATGTGTCTTGATATGTACTATCATCACTAATCATGTACCATAATATATGTCAAGTGTGCGCACCATAACATCAATGATGAGAAACCAACCATATACCTCAATCATATACCAAAACCATGTACCATGTACCAAACACCAACCATTTACCAAATGATGTGCCTCAACCAAGCACCAAAGAATGTGCATCATACATATGCCAACATATACCAAGTGTATACCTCAACCATGTACCAACATCAAAAATATGTGCTTATAATAACCATGACATATACCAAACCGGATATAAAGGTACCATAACATCACTTAACCATGTATACAATATGTACCTCAAACTATGTGCCTGCGACATGTGCCAACATCCATAAACCATGTACCAAGAGATACCACCAAACATGTGCCATATCACTCATGATATTCCTCAAGCATATACAATACAACAAACCATATGCCAAGTATCCAATATATGCCTCCAGGAATATACCAAAACTCACAAAGACATGCCTCAAGCATGTGCCAAGCCTTCCAAGAGGAAAGCCTCAAAACACATAGAATAACATACCTTTATATTCTGTAGAACCTAGTTTCATCACATCTCACACCATACCTTCATGGGAATCAACAACTTGGTACAAGCATCCTCTCCAAATTTTCCATAGCCTCACGGGACTAAGACCATTCAACTAGTGGGGCCTGATGGGACAAGGGTCGTACAACCCACGAGGGTGCCTCATGGGACACCAATAGTCTGACCCATAGGGGTCAGCCAAATTAGGTGTTATAAAAGAATTTTCCACACTACATGTATCTTGCTTAGATGGCCTTCCATTTCCATTTGCAGAATTAATTTCCTCTTTTTTCTATAACTCCGGATATTAAAATACTCATTTTTATACATGTACGCAACCTCCCAATTATGCAGCATGCGTACATATGTGGGCTACTCCATTACAGTCCATGTACATCAGTTTAGGCACTCAAAAAATCAAAATGCGTTGGGATTCCATGCCATGTCACTAGATCCATGATCCTTGACCTTCCATATACTAGAATCTCTCTAACTCGACCCTTCAATTCCATTTGGAGGCTATAAATTGAGCCATATCCAAGCCTTGAAGAGAAAATTCATCATTGAGAGTAAAGACACTCTGGAGAAATTTCACCTCAATTGAGTCTCCATCCCTTTGTCCTTGAAATTCTGAACTTCTTGTGTTTATTCCCCCAAGCTCTTCCTATCTTGTGATGGAGAAACTCATTGACTCCTGCCTTGGGGAAAATCCCCCTAGTTAGGGTATAATGGCTAGGCAGATCAATGACTCCTTAAAAGACATAAACTAACATATTCTTACCAAATTTCACAAACCCTAATGATTTGTTTTAAACAAGGGAAGCAAGAAAAATATGAAGAACGACACCTTGTATCCTTTCATTCGTAGTAGATCCCCTTTATCTGCTTCTTTCTCCTAAGTTGCAGATCTCCTCCCAAAGATGAGCTGAAACAACATAGAAAGAAATCTACAAGAGCATATATGAAATTGTTATTAACATAAACATGCACTAATTCTCATGAAATAAGCTATAAACATTCTAAATTATTCACAAGAACATAGACACACGAATTGGGAAAGGAAATCTCTCTTTTATTGATAACATATAAGGAAGATTACAACTAGAATATTTAATATCGACACCACTCCACGAACCTCGCATGGGTTCCTCCAATAAGACTCCAAGTGCATTAATCCAACAATCACTATAAAATATTCACAATCAACATGCAAAAACTACGGGGTTTTATGGATTGCATAAAGAGGATGAGATAATGAGAATGTTGAGGATGGATACTCAGAACTGGATGCATAAGCTCAAAAAGAAAGAAGGGGAAATTTGGGAAGAGTTTCTTTGTCTCAACATTCTATATCCTCAAATGACCCCCCTAGGGCCCTTTTTATACGAAAATCAGATGGTTATTCGGTTCAAAGAAGGGATACACGAGGTAAAAATGGTTGTGCAACCCAAAAGCGTAGAATTTTATTTTTTTGCAACTTTTATGAGTGTACACGGGCTGTATATTTATCAGCTAGCATATGTACGTGTTCTGCATGTGTATCAAGGTGTGTACACCTTGAAAAATGGAGTTTTTAAGAAGGAAACTTAACAAAAGTGATTTTCAAGTGTGTATATGAATGGGCCATGGCCAATAATGCATAATGGTGGCATTTTGGACTATTAAACTCCTACATGTGAGATTTCCTTCGTGGAGGATTGAAGTGGTGGAGGCCCAGCTGGAGGGACTTAGTTTCTTGGTTCCGATATGTGCCGTTACATAATTTTGTCACCTATGTACTTTTGTTCATTACATTAATATAAGTACTCTCTTCTTGTCCAATTGATATCTTGCAAATATTTGTATTTCTTTCCATGGGAATATTTTTAATGTATGTTAATGGATTATGCTAATTTATATGCTGACATTATATATCAATACTACATGCTTGTGTATATTGGTTGTTGAAGATAAGTTGTAGGTGTAAATATTTGAATCATGTGCTCAACGATGGTCTTCTTTGGACGTCTGGACGAGGTAGGATTCTAGTCTTCTATTGTTACCATTTCATTTATATAACATACTTGAGATTAGATTTGGTTTCTTGGTGTCGTTCTGTCTATTGTGGTTTTCCCCTAGCCATAGAGATATTTTCCTCATAACATTAGGGTTTCACAGAAAACCCTCACTCTCCTATGCAATCCAAAAAATTTCTCCTTTGCACTTCCTTCACTGCCTCATACTCACAGTATCAGATTCGCCAATAGATCACTTTCTCACATAGAATATATTCAATAACCTTGTGTGTGTCAATGTCTTTATGAGAGGTTCCTTGTTGTGTATTTATACCTTTACAAATTAAATTCTTTCCTTAACTTTAGGGACAACCTATGCTTTCTTTTTACAACCATTTTACCCTTTAATTAATGACTTGCAACCATTTAGGGGATTCTTAACCATTCTTTGGGGCTTCCAACTTCATGACCTCACAACTCCTCAACCATGAAGAACTATGTGACACACCACCTACCATTGGAAAAATAATGACGAGGACTATCCATCTATGAGTGTGTTACCTACATTTACACTGTCCTTCATGTCCTTATTCCTCAAACAACTCCTAGCTTCATGACTGGTATTCTTGTATACTACACCCATCACATCTATTGACATCAATGACAACCACTTCTGTTGACATCAATGACAACCAACTATCCTACAACATTAATGACAACCAACTATCCAAAAATCTCCCCCTTTGGAATTGATGGAAACACTCATACTCCACATGTGACCAATTATCCTCATGTTTCTCTCTTTGTTTCACATCAATGGCAAGGGGTATCTCTCTTTGGGGCTGCTCCCCCTGTCTTCATGATTTTGATATTTCTCTTTATCCCCCTTTGACATCATGGGTAAAAGGGTAACTCCCCCTGTCGATATGGCTCTCTTTATCTTCATTCTTCTGATTTTTCTTTCCTAAACACTTTTTTTGCTGATTTATCTCCCCTTGACTTCTCTGCAAGATGTTGTGTAGATCAATGTGGGGCTTCCTATACTTGCTTCCTTTCCTCTCTTTCAATACTTCTTGTCCATTATTGCTTCCTAGTCTTGTAATTCACTGACATATATAAAAATCATTCTAGATTACATGACTTCAAATATTCATGGCTTTTCAATTTCACATAAATGACCACATCATTCAATAAGTTCCTTCTGACGATATATATTTTGTTGATGGTTTCTCTTCCCCTATTCTGCTGTTCCTTTCACTACTTTCCTTCCTGTGACTAACTGATTCCACCTGTTAATATGTTTTCATCCACAGTCATATATCTATCTAGACCTATCAAATATATCATGAATCCATCTTTGTCCACATGTCATAAAACTGTCGATGATACTACTCAATTGTACATAATGCTAACCCATCTATCACTTTACCATTCCGAAGACTCCTTTGACTTTGTTGTACTTGATCATTGCATATTCATTTTTCTCAAAATTTATTCTCAATCTATAAATCAAACTTTATATGTATGGAACAATCTGTATCGAATATATCCCTGTCTAAATACATATGTGGAATCCTCTATACAATCGTGAACCTCTTCCAATGATGTAACTCATAACTTTCAGCTGATACCTGCATGGGAATGTGTTCCAAAAGCTGCTCCTCAAACAATCAAATTGTCACAAGACATTCTACACTTCTTCCATTAAATCATTCTGAAACTGCCTTTCCAAAATATGCCAACACTTTAGACTGCTTGAAAGATAGTTCTCTAATATGTAGATATTCTTCTTAGACCCCCCCTATTCAATATTCATATTTACTGGGAGTCTTCAAGACAAATGGCTCATAAAAATATATGCTATGATGCAGAGTAATCTTCCTCTTCGTTTGTGGATTCATCATTTTCCTTTTCATCCTCTTCCTAAATTTTGACATCCTTTTCATTTTCTTCCTGAATTATGACATCTTCCTCTTCATTCTCTTCCTAGATTCTGACATCTTCCTCTTTTCTTGTAGATTCACCATGATCTTTTGTTGCTGAAAATATTGTGAGTATGATCTCTGGGACTTGGTTTTCATTCACTTTCTCTTCTTGTTTTTCATTTCTTCTCCAAACCTTCCTGTATTCGACATCAATGTTTTTCTCCATGGAAGGATCTATCACACTTCTACAATTTCGATCTATGTGACCATAATTGTGGCATTTGTAACATTCAATATTGGAGAGAGTCACATAACCATCTATGTTTTGAACATTTCTTCCATATGCTCTGTAATCTATATATTTATGTCCAAAGTTAGTACATTTAAAACAATGACCCAAAAATAAATTTTGATACCTGGGAGTGAAGAATCTTCTTTGTGGTGTAGTCCTTCTGAATTCCTGCCTTGGTTGATCACAATCTTCTCTTTGGTTGTTTCCTTCACAATGATTGAAGCTTCCTTGTTTCTTGAATGTAGAAGGTCTTTTGTATTCATTCCTCTCTGACTCTTGTTAATCATGATTCCTTCCCTTGAGAACTTCTGCATAAATATTTAGTTCTATTTCTTTCGTCATGGAGCTTGAACCTTCCTCAAAATGAACATTCTTGTATCCTAGTCTAGATTTGTCACTATATGGCCTTTGACTGTTGAGAATGTTTTCTAACACTTGAAAACTTTTCAAGTTATTGTTGATCTTGTTGACTTCAACTCTCAATGTCACGATTTCCTTTTCAATATTTGTTATAACCCTAAATTTCTCTACACATGCATACTTGGCATTTGGCCCTCTTACTTGCATTTTTTGCCAAGCCATCACTGAGTTTCTCTTCTAAAAAAACCATTTTTTGAAGATGTATGCACCCTACACCAATACTTCCCTCGTACACATGCTTGTTGCACCACTACATCCCACGTACGTATGCATGTTGCACCACTACAACCCGCGTATACTTGCAAAAGTTGCAAAAAGTAAAAAGTTGCAAGGAATTCGTTGAGATTATGGGCTATTGGGTAGTTTCCCAACTAATCCACCGCCTATAGCCTGTCACCCAACCGAGTAACCATCCTTTTTTCATATAAAAGGACGTGTTGGAGTCTCACTCCACATATAGAAATAAGAACAGTGAAACTCTGCCCGTTCACATCCCCTCCTTGCCCCAAGTAATTGCATCCCTTTTGTGAGAATTGCCTCAGAATTCCCCAATTTGCCTTCCTTCCTCCATCAGAAACCCATTTTACTTCCCAAGAAGAAGGTTGAGAGGAGAAGCCATACGAAGGTGCACTTGGAGCTTGGTGAAGAGGAGCCTGGACCAGGTTCGTGGAGCAATAGCCGACATTGGTTGTAAGTGATCATTGTATTATCAATAAAAGAAGTACTTTTCCTGTCCCAAATCATGGTGTGTTGAATGTTGTTAATGGCTTATGTTTTAATATTATAACCTCTAACCTTGATTTATGTATGAATTGCATGCTTGTATCTTTTTGTTTGTCTATATTTGAATGCAGGCCAACCTTGGGGGGAGGCGTGTAGTCAGTGAAGCTTTCAAGCGCGAGAGGATCATCACCGGACGCAGAGTAGAGGTACAATTACCCAATCCTTCTCATTTTTATTTTCTTCTATGAGTCTGGGATATGTTTGGGATAGTTAGAGAAGTAGGAGAATTTTAAATGGTTATTGATCTGCCTACATTGTAAACCCTGGTGTAGCCATAGGGGGGTCTTTCTCGCTAGCAGAACTAGCGACCATATTGGGGAAGCCTCTAGGGTTTTAGGGAATTTTTTGGGTGTCTGATTGGTTTTTGTACCTTTCTAGTTTCTATTGAGTTTGTTGAGTCTTTTAAGGGGTCTGGTCACTTATTGGTGCCATACCAGTTCTCCTTGCCCTGTCAATCAGTCTATTTTATTTCCTTTTTCAAGAAGTACAAAGGTGTACATGCCCTACTTTGGGTCAGCCCGCATACATACACACTCTGCTTAGTAAACAATCCGCGTGCATACACAGGCTGTTGAAGCATCAATAGCATACCTGGTTCAAAAAATTGTTTTAAAAAAAAGAGGCAGTCAACCTCTTTCCTGATTGAGGTTTATACTTCTCAGGGTTTCTTGATATAGTTCAGAGCCTCTGTTTTTACAACCATAGCTTGGGTTACATTTCAGTTTACTTGTCTTCTTGATTTTCTTGTTTTTCCTAGCATTTTTAGCTTATTTTTAGCTTGGGCCATGAATCATGTATTCATTAGTCTCTTTTAGCATCTTTTGTTATTTCCGCTTTGATTGGAAGAAAATAATAAAAAAAAAAACTTAGTTTGTTAGGTCTCTTTCTTTCTTGGCATTTGCTTTGAATTGTTATTTGAAAAAGAAAAAGAATTAGCATAGTGTTGTGTTTTCTTCTCAGCTTGAAACAATTTCAAAAAAAATAAAAAAAAATTAATCCTTCTTTGCCAGTGTTCTTATAAGTTTCATTTTTTTGTAAGAGTATTAACAACATCAGTTGCACTACTGCACCCTTTTTGTAAATCAATCCATTAAAACGACCACTAAATCTAAAATTAATTAGACTTTTTATGTTTGTAGGGTCAACCAACTAGTTTAGGGTTAGAGCCTTGAATTAGGTTGGAGAGGAAACTCTTCAAGGCTTTTAAACAAACATTGGAGTCAGAGCTAGGGAGTGTTAAAGTCCAGTGACGTGAAAGTTATCTGAGATCCCCCTCTAACACAGGGGTAAAAACAAGGTTGTGTGAGGAAAGGCAGTGGAGATAACCCCTCCAAAGCCAGACTAAACATAATGGGGAACACATATTAAGGATCTGTCATGGGATGCTATCGTTCACATTTTCCTACGGAGCTTCGTGGACCTCGAATCCATTCAAGATCCTCAGTTGTCTTCCACACCACTTTCTTTCGACACCCTCGGTAGGTTTCAAACTTGTTATCCTTCTCATTGCGGTCCACCCAACTGTTGATTGTACCTACATGGTGACTGTTTACGAGATGACAACTTAGTTTCCTTTATTCTAGGGACTTACACAGGTGACTGCAGGGGTATACCAAAATACCTAGGGTAGACGTAGGGTCACACTTTCTAGAGTATACCCGGAGGGTGCTTCCATGTTCTAGTTGCACTTGCACCAGTAAGTTTCTCTAGTGTTGGCTAGTGTAACTGTTCTTCCTACTATATAGTCGTCTGCTTGATTTTCCTTTAGGAGATTTAAGTGTGTGCTCTGTGATCCCTAGTTTTCCATAGTGAGTTACTCATTCATTACTTTGGTCTTTGACCTAAGGTGGTAGACCACCCACTCCATCGGTCATGAGGAATTTTTGATCTTCCTCTTAGAAACGTGGAGCCACCTCTTTATAGGCATTGTTTTTATACCATTGGTTCACTAGAGTCAGTGTGTGAGACTTTTACAGACTTGAACGATCCTACAAGGGGAGAACCTGTGTATAAGATATTCATGGAAAATGTTACTAACAATACCAACCAAGGAACCCCTTCACAAGGGGATTCTTGTGCTTTTCCTTTCTTTGGAAACGTTGGTGTGTCCCTTTAATGGCCACTTTGTACATTCCTGGGTTGAATGTGGGACTACCGGTTTGGCTGGGTACCATTCCAAACGTCCCAAATTCTCTTGATGCTTATTAGTTAAGTGCCTTATGTCATGGGCATCATTTTGATGTTCCTTCACCAACAAAGTATTCTCCTCCTCCTTCTCCCATCTCTGGTGAAGGTACCATTACTAGTAACCGAAATTCTAAACGAAATAGAAAGAGGAAGAATAGGAAGAAGCAGTCACCAACCTCTACGAGTCATGTTGAAGATAGGCCCTCAATCTATGCAAGTCATGTTGAATACCAACACACAACCTATGCAAGTCATGCTGGGGGCAAGCACCCAGCCTCTGCAAGTCATGTTGGGGAAAAAAGGCCAGTCATTGCTAGTCATACTGGCAATAACTTTGTAGCCTCTGCGAGTAAGGTTATCGACCCATCACCAACCTCTGCAAGTCATGTTGGAGATGTATAACCAATCACTGCTATTCATGTTAGGGGAATTGATTCTATTGAGAAACCTAGACGGATAAGACGTAATTCTAAGTTCCCTTGTAAGCTTTGCAATGGAGATCACCTTAATCATTTATGCCCTGGCCTTCCAAAGGTATGAAGATTGTGGTCCCTGCAAGCTCTTTCGATTCTGATTCTTCTAAGGTTTCCTCACAACCTATTCAGCCAATGGTTGAGAAAGTGGTCATGCCGATGCAGTGTTCGGCTGATCCCACTCTTCTCTTGGAGAGTGTCGAGTATACCAATGTGGTTGCGCCAATACAATCTTTGGCTGATCCCACTCCTCTTTTGGGGGGTGATGTGCCTGTAGATCATGTTGTCTCACAGCCTATTCAGCTAGTGGTTGAGAAAGTGGTCACGCCGATGCAGTCTTCGGTTGATCCTACTCTTCTCTTAGAGAGTGTCGAGTCTACCAAATTGGTCACATCGATGAAATCTTCGGCTGATCCCACTCTTCTCTTGGAGAGTGATGTGTCTACTGACCATGTTTTTAGCACTTCCAGTTCAGTACTTTCAGAACAAGAGGGTATTCTGCTCACTTCGAGAACACCCCCTCCAAGCCCTAGGATGGTTTCCTTTGATTGGAATGATCTTGTTGAGCCTCGTCTTCCTTCTTCTGCACCTTTTCAAATAAGGGTTGAAGTTAATTCAACAAACATTTATCGATGTATTGTGGATGAAGGAGCCTCTACAAGTATTTTATCCTCCTCGGTTTGGAAAGTCTTGGGATCTACCGAGCTTGTGTTTGCTTCACATGAGTTGTTGTATTTTGAAAAACATCCTAGTGAACATTTGGGGATTCTTCCTTAGTTTTCTATCTCATTAGGTGGGAAGACTATCCTTGTCGATGTTATAGTGGTGCAAGGCCCATTAGATTTCAATATGCTTCTCGGGCGTGATTGTGTTTATCATATGAATGTTGTGGTGTCTACACTTTTTTGGGTGATGCATTTCCCTCATAATGGAAGAATTGTCACTATCGACCAACTGGCATATGATAATCACCATCCTAATTCGACCTTAGTTCAGGCTGCCCCTTTATATGTTCCTAGTGTTCGTGTAGACTCTACCCTGCCACAGGTTAATTATGTGCGCGTTTTATCCTCAATGTTCAATTTCTCCTGATCATGAACTTGTTCACTCATGTTTTCCTTCTCGAGACATGGTCTTGACAATTGATCCATTGGTTTATCCAATGGGGGCATGGGAGCCTTTGCTTCCCCCTCTTGGTACAAGTGATCTCATCGGGATTACTTGAGAAAATTAACCTCTTGGAGTCTTCTTTAAGCCCTTTTCAGACTCTCTAAACATGAAAACATTTTCAAGCGATCTTGTTGTCCTTCACGCTTGCCAAACTAAAACTTGAAGGAACATCTTTTCGGCGGTAGTTTACCCCTTTTTCGGTCCGGATGGTCAATTTTATGAAAAAATGTATACTCTAGGAGCTTCGGTTCGCTAGAAGAGTATTCTCAGGTATAAGTTTAACCCTTTTTCGGGCTTGAGGGACTAAATTTACAAAAAAGGAACATTCTCCTTGATTTTGGTTTATCACCTTTTTTGGGCCTTGGAGATTACTTACGAAAAAGGAACCCCCACAGAGTCCATAGTTAAGGTCTTTTTGAAACTCCCTAAAATTGAAAATATCGTTGAGTGACCTTGTTCCTTCACACTCATTAAATTGGTCCATAAGAACATCTACTGGAATGAGTTTACCCCTTTTTTCGGCCTGTGGATTATGGAGGAAAAAGGTACACCTCGGGATGTCCGTCTCGCCGGGAGAGTTCTCCTCCATAAATTTTATACTTTTTCAGGCTAAGGAGACTAAATCCAGAAAAAGGTTGTGAGTCTATAGTTAAGATCTTTTCAGACTCCTTAAAATTGAAAAGATTGCCGAGTGATCTTGTCTTTTTCACACTCATTAAAATGGTTTTGAATAGATGTCTTTTCGATGCTAGTTTACCCCTTTTCTAAAAAACTAGACTATTTTCGAAAAAGGTACCCCAATGGAATCTTCTTTTACATTTTTTTCAGACTCTCTAAACATGAAAAAACAATGGATCTTACCTTCTCTGGGCTCGTTAAAAATTACATTGAAGGGGGTTTCATTGTGTCTTTCTAATCACATTTGCATCTTTGCGTCTTTGGCCTAATTATGGCTCCATGTCGCTCTCAACTGAACCTTTGAAGAATTCCTTATATGCAAGCCTTGTAGCACTTTGCCTCTGCGACCTGACACCTTGACCCATGGAGGAATTTTTCCCAAGTGTCCTTTTCCTGCACATGTCTCCTTGCTTTGAGAATTTGTTTGTTCCTTGTGCTTGGAACTAGTATGTTTTTGACACTCATTCCTCCTTTGTAACGTAACATTCTTTTGTTCTTTTTCAAGCTCTTTAAAGACTGAAAAAGTAAAAAAAATAAAAAAACCCAGAAAGACGGGACGAGAAATATATATTCTTTTTTGGAAGCACAATGAGTCGCCCTTGGACAAAGAACATTCTTCCATTTGTTCATCAAGAATTGGGATCTAATATGACCTTAGGAATCTCTTATCGCTACATAGAGATGTGTCCTCCTCCGTTTGGTTACTCTTCCAAACAAATGGAGAGTTTGTGTTGCCTCCTGCATCGTGAACTTATGTCAATGTCATGCTACCTGAGTCAGATCATCTATCGTGCTTTTGTCCAAAGGAATTTTCACCCAACTTGATTTGACCTTTATGTAGTTTGTCTCTTGACCTCATGCCTGACCATCCCAAAAGTCCAATCAAGTCCTTATTTGAAATCAATGAATTTCTTTGCCTGATCATCAAGATCCTCTTATCTTTTCCCAACGAGTCGTCGAAGACCTCTGGGTAGTGTAGTCATACACTCACATTTTACTCCTACATGAGTTTTTAAGATCTTGAAGTTGTTTCTCGAGCTATGAAGACCTCATCTCCAACCATCAGGCGGTGTTGGCTTCTTGAAGATGGATACTATACTTGTATATCTTTGATTTTGAGATGTAGATCCGTTGTGTATTTCTTGAGGCTACACTTTATATAGTTATATGACATGAATCTACAGTGTATTTGATTGGAAACCATGATTTATTTCATCCTGAGCATTGGTATGCCCGCCTTGGAGAGACAATTGTTATTTTTGCAGATGGAACCTCCCGAACTCTGGTCTTGGGCTCGCTCGTTTTGTACATTGGTGAAGATTTTGTACTATATTTTTTCCATCATATTCTCTTCTGACCTCAAACATTAGAGGGCATCTATTATAACCCTAAATTTCTCTACACATGCACACCTGGCATTTGGCCCTCTTACTTGCATTTTTATTCAAGCCATCACTGCGTTTCTCTTCTAAAAAGTCCATTTTTTGAATATGTACACACCCTGCACCAATACTGCCTGCGTATATACACTTGCTGCACCAATACATCCAACGTATGTATGCATGCTACACCACTATAGCCCACGTATACTTGCAAAAGTTGCAAGGAATTCGTTGAGATTATGGGCTATTGGGTAGTTTCCCAACTAATCCACCACCTATAGCCCGTCACCCAACCAAATAACCATCCTTTTGTCATATAAAAG
The DNA here is from genome assembly GCA_032191745.1 of Picea mariana. NCBI lineage: Eukaryota > Viridiplantae > Streptophyta > Pinopsida > Pinales > Pinaceae > Picea > Picea mariana. The sequence goes on along the minus strand of JASDQU010187361.1, from coordinate 4,956 downwards.
GAGGTTTTGGGGTCTCACTCCATATCTAGACATAAAAACAATGAAACTCTACTCGTTTCACATCCCCTCCTTGCCCCAAGTAATTGCATCCCTTTTGTGAGAATTGCCTCAGAATTCCCCAATTTTCCTTCCTTCCTCCATCAGAAATCCATTATACTTCCCAAGAAGAAGGTTGAGAGGAGAAGCCATATGGAGGTGCGCTTGGAGCTTGCTAAAGAGGAGCTCTGACCATGTTCATGGAGCAGTAGATAACTTTGGTTGTAAGTGATCATTGTATTATCACTAAAAGAAGTACTTTTCCTATCCCAAATCATGATGTGTCGAATGTTTCCATTTGATTTATGTTTTTATTCTAACATCTAACCTTGATTTATGTATGAATTGCATGCTTTTATATTTATGTTTGTCTGTCTTTGAATGTAGGCTAGCCTTGGGAGGAGACATGCAGTTAGCATTGCAAATCTTTCAAGCGCAAGAGGATCATTACCGGACGCAGAGTAGAGGTACAATTACCCGATCCTTCTCATTTTTCTTTTCTTGTATGACTCTGGGATATGTTTGGGGTAGTTAGAGAAGTAGGATTCTTTTAAACGGTTATTGATCTGCCTACATTGTAAACCCTGGTGTAGCCATAGGGGGGGGGTTTCTGCTAGCAAGCTTCTCACACTCTTTTTCTTTCTTCATCATCTGGATTTGCATTACTTCTTCCATTCTCTTTCCTTCTTCAAGTTGGGTTTTCAAGGAATCAGATGATTTCTTCTTTGAATGAGTTTTTTTTCTTCCTTTCTTTCTTCATCTCAGTTAAAGCACTGCTTAATTCTACCTCAAGATCCACTTCACCTTATTCTTTGTTGATTTCAAGAGTTATTTTCTTAGTTTCTATAGCCATAAAGAATACTCTTTCTGAATCACTATTGTTTTCATCATCTTCATTAGATGAGGAGTTGTCTTCTCTTGAGTAGAGATTTTTCTTGAAGTCTTTCCTTTTATCTCCTTTCTTTTTTCCCTTTTGATGTTTCTTTTCTTTCCTTGGTTTTTCTTCTTTATCACTATCTCACTTCTTAGCATACATACATTTATTTTCAAAATGACCAATTTTACCACAATTAAAACATTTTAAGGGAAGCATACCTTTGTACTTGTCGGTTCCTCTCTTCAACTTTCTTAAAAATTTGGTTATTTCTTCATCTTCATTTGAATCATCACTGCAACTGCAATTTGTATTTGACCCGTTCTTTTTCTTATTCTTTTTCTTTTTGGATGCTTTGAAAGATGCTTCCTTCTTGTATGGGTTCTCCTGTTTTATTATCATTTCATAAGTTGTAAATATTCCATGTATCTCATCCATGCTCAACGTATCAATATCAATTCTTTCTTCTAGAGTTGATATCTTAGGATCGAATCTAATTAGAAGAGATCTTAGTACCTTTTGGACAATCATAGGTTCTTCAACTTCTTCTCCCAATCCTTTAATTGCGTTCACTGTTTCATCAACTCGTAAAAGGTAAGCTGCAATGTCTTCATCTTCCTTCATTTTCAACTGTTCAAATTGACCTTTGTAAGTTTGAAGCTTAGCGACATTGGCTATAGCATCTCCTTCGTAAACATTCTGAATTTTGTCCAAAATCTCCTTTGTAGAATCACATTGCATAACCTTGACATATATTGAATCAACCAGGCCATTCAGGATATCATTTTTATCCCTTGAATTGTTTTGACTGATTGTTTTCCCATTGTTATCTGTTTGGGGAGTGACACGCTCTTTGTATCTGTCTACTATTGATTGCCAAACATCAAATCCCTGTGCTTGTACATATGTTTTCATCCTTATGATCCAAAAGGAATAGTTCTGTCCATCAAACTGTGGTACTCCAATCTTAGCATATTCCATGATCTTCCTTCCAGTGATTAGACTATTTCTTGAAGGACCTTCTCTGATACTAATTGTTGGAATAGTGATGGGCGGGGGGGGTGAATCAGTATGAGAACTTTTTACCACTTTCAATCACGATATATAAACTTCAAATTTATCAGCATTATATAATTTATGATTGCATTCAATATATCATGTGCATATAACCATGAGAAGTACCATTCAACAATATCACATCAGATACACAGTACACCAGAATTTATGTAGAAACCCAAATGGAAGAAAAACATGGAATGATTTCTTATATATATCAAGATTACATTCATTGGAAGCACCAACTTTCAAATTCTCCAACACCAACTGGAAGTATGCTACAACCCCCTATTTACAGGCTCCAACCTGAAGGAAGCTACAAATCCCTGAATTATTTAGCTACAATTGGAAGGAGGCTTCAACCCCCTAGTTTACAGGCTCCAACCTGAAGGAATCTAAAAATCCCAGTGTTCTCTAGATCCAACTGGAAGGAGACTATGGACCCATGATTTACAGGCTCCAATCTGAAGGAATATCTAACTCCTTGTATTCTGTGACACCAACTGGAAGGAGGCTACAACCCCCTTTCCTTTCCCTGTCCTACTTCCCTGAAATATAAGTGTAGACTCAAATTGTCACTACCACTAATCAACCTGTAACTTCCACTATCACCGATACAACAACCTCTCACTGTCACTGTCACATCAACCTATCACTTCCATTGTCACATCAACCTATCACTGATGATCAACCAATCATCCAACCTGTCACAATCCCTTTCACAGTCACTATTATTGTCATTGATATACCATCATCAACCAACTATAACCAGATCCACTCACATTGATACCAAAACCATCACCATATCATGTATATCAACCATGTACAAGAACCTATACCATACTATGTACATCAACCATGTAATAGAACCTATACCATACCATATATATCAACCATGTACCATAACATATAACACATCATGCATCAACCATACATCAACCATGTACCAAAACCTGTACCATACCATGTACCAAAACTTGTACCATACCAAGATTGCCAAGATGTGCCTCTAGAAATGTACCATATCATGATGAAATCATGAAGCATAAAATCACCAAGATGTTTCTCGATATGTACTATCATCACCAATTAGGTACCATAAGATATGCCAAGTGTGGGTACCATAACATCAATGATGAGAAACCAACTATATACCTCAATTGTATACCAAAACCATGTATCATGTACCAAACATCAACTATGTACCAAATGATGTGCCTCAACCAAGCACCAAAGAATGTGCCTCATACATACGCCACCATATACCAAGTGTATACCTCAACCATGTACCAACATCCCAAATATGTGCCTATAATAACCATGACATATACCAAACTAGATACAAAGGCACCATAACATCACTTAACCATGTAGCCAAGATGTACTTCAAACCATGTGCCTAAAGCATGTGCCAACATCCATAAACCATGTACCAAGAGATACCATCAAACATGTGCCATATCACTGATGATATTCCTCAAGCATATACCATACAACAAACCTTATTCCAAGTATCAAATATGTTCCACAAGGCATATACCAAAACTTGTTGGTTGTGGAGCATGATTATTTTCCCGATTCAAAGGTCTTTTTTTTCAGCCATGTTTATACCCCATGAAGACTTTACACCCCGGAAGAATGTACACTCCTCCATGTGGGAGAGTGCAGGGGGAGGTTACCCCCCATGCGGGGTCCAGGGGAAAGTGGGCCCTTGACATGGGTTCAAGGGACATCGTTCCCCAATGGGGGTTCATGGGTGAAGCCCCTGAATGAAAAATTGCCTTGTAAATGTATATTGTAATTTCATAGTAAACATGGATCACTCATTATAAGGTAACAAATATGATGATATAAGTTATGTTAGGGTTTTTTTCCCTAGAAGGAAACCCTCTTTTATGAGGGAAATGTATTGTGTCTATGGATCATTGCAAATATGTATTATGAGTGAGGAGACTGTGAGAGAAAGAAGAGGAAGTTACAATGGGTGTGCTTTAGGTTGTATCCATTCAATTGCTGGATAATAATAAAGGAAGGACTTGGAAATTTTTCTGGTGGATGTAGCCCACACTGTGTGAACCATGTATATCTGTGTCTCTATTGTACTTTGTATCTTCTGTGTTTTATTTCCATATTTGTTTTATTTTATCGCTCCGCAATCCTGTTTTTCTAACAACTGGTATCAGAGTGGAAGGTTACTCGTAGGAAAAAATGATTCCTGGTTCAAGTGGGAGCAATGGCGAAAGATGGAAAGTTTAGGGTCGATAAATTTAATGGCCAAAAAGCCAGGTTATGGAAGATGCAGATGGAAGATTATTTATATCAGAATCATCTATTCCTACCATTGGGTGGAATAACAAAGAAACTGATAACCATGAAGGATGAAGAATGAGCGATTATTAATAGAAAGGCTCTAGGAACAATATGACTGAGCCTGGAAGCATCGGTGCCTTCAATATTTCAAAAGAAAAGAAAACAAAGGATTTGATGGATGCATTGGATAAAATGTATGAAAAACCATCAACGTCCAATAGGGTATTTCTAATGAAGAGATTATTTAATATGAAGATGTTAGAGGGTGGGTCTGTTGCAGACCATTTAAATGAATTTAATAAGGTTAATAATTAGCTAAGTTTCTTAAAAGTGGAATTTGATGATGAGGTCAAGGATCTTCTAATCTTGTGCTCATTGCTAGAAAGATGGAGTGACTTGGTCATGGTTGTAAGTAACTCTGTCTCTGGTTAAAACACTTTAAGATTTGATGATGTTGTTGGTGTTATCCTCGGTGAGGAAATGTGACAGAAAAGCACATGTGAGACATTAGGTAATGCGTTAAAAATGGAGAATAGGGGAAGACAAAAGGATAGAGGAAAGGGCTCGGGGACCTGCGAGAATTCTAGGAAGAGAAGATCCAAATCCAAACTCAGAAAGATAGAGTGCTGGAATTGTGGGAAGAAAGGACATCTGAAGAAAGACTGTAGAGCTCCAAAGAA
>JASDQU010187360.1:0-20516 GCA_032191745.1 Picea mariana | reverse complement strand
GTGCTATGATACCACTTGCAAGATACCAGATATATAAAATATGCAGAACATAAACGAAATGCTAGAAATGACAGAATAATAGTAAAATATCCAGCATAATCTTCACAATACACAGAAATGATATACGAAATAACAACAGAAATAGCACTTTGAATCAGATAGCAATGTTCATAGGCCTCTTCGAGGGGGCAACCTCCAATCGAGCAGCGCTCTGTTACAATAATATCCAAGCTAGGGTTCTCATACCCTCGACTTCTATTTATACTAAAAAGAGGCATCTAGAGGAAGATCCTTCTAGAAGAAGAAGCTTCTATTAGGTCTTCTTACATCCGCCTTATTCTATTTTATTGAAATGTCTTATTAATATTGACCTTTATTACATACGAATACATTGATCTACCTATGTGCGGGTTAGGACCTTAACAATCTGATCTAACACAATAATGCAAATGACAACTTAAAAATGATAGGAATATAGGAATTAATCACACATACAACACAAAATGTACATGGTTCACCCTCTCTCTAGGGCTACGTCCACAGAACTGTGCTTATGATATATTAAGATAAAGATTACAATTCTGATCTATGCTTTGGCCAGTAGATCCTCTCTCTTCTTCTCTCTTTCTCTCCCCTTCCTGTGCACCCAACTGTAGGATCTGATCTTCGTACCCAGCTGACAATCTTAAGATTCTAGAAGGCTGTCACTCTCAACACTTCTCTCTCTCATAGTATAATAATCTCTCAATCAACCACAATCAATAGCAATACCCAATGCTACTACTGAACCAACCTAGTTCCTCTCGACCTCTATTTATACATTACAGTCCCTCACTGATAGCCTTAGGTCAAAACCTAGGTGTCAAAACCCTAATTACCCAAAACCCTAGGTGTCTAAAACCCTAGGTCAACTTGACTCGCATTTTTTGGGTTTCACCAACCTATCTTTCCTTCCTCGTTGCATGGTGCTCCAAAGAATCCAATGGTGGATTTATCTGTGGATTTCTTTGCTTGTTGAGTTGTCCACAATTCTTTTTTCTTGCTAATCTGTGATCCCTAATATCCTCATTCAACAACTTTCTTTTTCGTACTTTGCTCCATCTTTTCATCTCTTTTTCTTACTTCAACCCAATGACAGTCACTGTGTTTCCCACACAGTTCTCATTTTACCTTTTCTTCCTTGATCTTTGCTTCCCTCCATAACTAAGGGTGAACAAGCCCCCAAAACTCACCTATGACTCATCACGAGGCACTTTAGTTCTACTCCTTCCATGTCACTTCAAATTTAGACTATGGAGTGCAGCCTTTTCTTTCTGCTCCATGTCTGCTTCCCTTCCTTGTGAAGACTGTCTTTTCTGTGTTTGGTACCTAGTTTCAACTGCACCTAGTACCTAGACCCTTTTCTCCTTCCTTTTACTGAGAGCTGCGAGGTAGCTGATTGTCATAGTACAACTTTAGTCGATTCCCATTTACTAATCCCTCTTTCCATTCTCCCTTCAATGTCTTCAGTTGCACAACTCCTCCTTCTGTAACATAGGTGATCTCATATGGTTCAAGCCAATGTGTTCTGAACATCCCTGGATGTTTTATGAATTTACTATTATACTCCAGTACTAAATCACCTTGCTTAAACACCTTCTTCTTGATGTGTCTATCATGATAGGTCTTTTTTCTTCCCTTTTGTACCTACTGATGGAATCCTACAATAAATATGTCTTCTTCTAGTTCAACTAGCTGGGCAAGCCTCTCATGAATAGTGCCAGTATCATCCATGTCTGTAAATGTAGAAATTCTTAAGCTTGGTACCAAGTACTTCATCGAGACAACAACTTCAAGACCATAAACGAACTTGAAAGGGGTCTGCGATGTTAATTTCTTGCAAGTGGTTGTATAAGCCCAGAGAACTGCTGGTACTCTTAAATCCCAGTCATCCCTATTCACATTGCAAATGTTTGTCAATGTTGTCTCCAATATTTTGTTGAATGCTTCAACCGTTCTGTTTTCTTATGGATGGTAAGGTGTACTCTTTTGATGGTGGACTACAAATTCGTGAGTCAGGGATTCAACTGTCTTATTGATGAAATGAGTTCCTTGATCGTTCATAAGGGTCTTAGGGAATTCAAACCTGGTTATTATGTCATCAAATATAAAACACACACCTGTAGTTGCACTACAGTCCTTGACTACTCTTGCTTCAGCCCATCTCGTCAGGTATTCAGTCGCAGTGATAATATACCTTGCTCATGTGTGCTTTCTTGGTGGGTTTATAGGTCCCAAGAAGTCAATGGCCCACTTTTCAAATGATTGTAGGGTCATATGTGGTGCTAGTGGAATTTTGTATCTTCTGGATGGTTTTCCAACTCTCTGGCATACATCATAGGCTCTGGTATACTCTTTAGCATCTCTGTGTAAGGTAGGCCACCAAAGGCCAACTTGCGGAACCTTCTGCGCAATTGATTTGCCTGTGTAATGTCCTTCTGCAATTCCTCCATGAGATTCTGCAAGGATCAGTGGGGGATGTTATTCCATCACACATCTTCTTAGTATCTCGTCAGGTCCCATCTTATATAGCTGACCAGCTATCAGTGAAAAGTCTTCAGCGCGCACCACTAGTTGTTTCTTCTAGGAAATTGTATACTGACTTGGAGCCATTCCTGTTGATAGGAATTGGACTATGTCTATGAAGTGGTCATCCATCTTCCTGATGGCAAGAAGATTTTCATTCGGTAGTGTATCCTCCAAACTGGTGAGTTCTTCGTCATGTTCCAACCTCGACAGGTGGTCAAGTCCCTTGTTCATTCTTCCTGGCTTAAGTATGATCTCAAAATCATATTCTTGAAATAAGATAATCCATTTGCATATTATTCCCCCTATTAATGGCTTGTTGACCAGCTACTTCAGTGAAGAGTGATCAGTAAACATTTTAAAGTGTCCTCCCAAAAAGTAGTGGCAAAATTTCTGTAATGCATACACCATGGCTAATCCTCCTCTCTCTGTAGTGGTGTAATTAATTTTAGTTGTGGATAAATTTCTGTTGGAAAATGCTAATGGATGATCAATGTCCCATTCTCCATGTTGTGATAGTACTTCTCCCAATGCAATGGAAGATGCATCAACATGCACATGAAATTCCTTGCTCCAATCTGGAAAGACTAGAATAGGTGCAGTCACCATCTTTTGTTTCAGTGTGTCAAAGCTCTGTTGGCATTCTTTTGTCCAACCAAACTGATATTCTTTCTTCAACAACTTCTCCATCAGCATAGTAATCTAAGAATATCCTTTGATAAATTTTTTGTAATAGCCAGTATGTCCTAGCGCAGTGCGCAGTTGTTTGACTGAGGTAGGAGGTGGCAAATCAACTATAATTGCAATTTTGTATGGGTCCACCAACAATCCTTGCTTGCATATGATATGACCTAATAATACTCCAAATGATGAGAAGAAGATGCACTTCTTCAAATTCAAAGAAATTTGACATTGCTTGCATTTATCCAACATTAGGATTAGACATTCAATATGATTTTTCAACAAACTAAAAATAGTCCAGTCATCAAAATAGATTTTAAGAACTTATGAAAAAATTCTTTGAATGCTTCGACCACCACCCTAGAAAAGATGGCTTGGGAATTGTTCAGCCTAAATGGCATCACTGTGTATTGGTAGGATCCCCATTCTGTGGCAAATGTGGTCTTGTGGCGGTCCTCTTTGGCAATCTAGATCTGATGATATCCTGAAAACCCATCTGTAAAAGAATATACCTCCTGGCCTCCCACATTGTCTAATACTTCATCGGTGAATGTTGTAGGGAAGGGGTCATGCAAACAAGCATCGTTCATCTTTCTGAGGTCCACACATATTCTGATCTCACCTATCTTCTTTTCTTGTACTACCATAGGGCTGATCCACTCCAACTCTTTGACGGGTTCAATAATCCTTGCTTCCAGCATTTTGTTGGGCTCAATCTTCACTTTTTCCTTATATTTCGGATTCAATATATAGGGTCTTTGTTTGACTATCTTCGCATATGGTTTCAAAGGTATTCTCATCTCTCCCATAGGTCCTTTGATACCCTTCATATCAGTGAACTTGGTCGGGAACAAGTCCTGATACACATGGAGTAATTCTGTAATTTTGTCAATGGTAACAACATCCTAGTAATCTCTGACATTGACAAGATTTGGTGTCTCCTCTGTCCCAATATTGACTTTCTTTATTTAATCGGTTGTCCAATGAATGGAAGTTCAACTCCTAGTCCTTCCACATCCCTGTGGCCTTCTGTCTCAGCAATGTTTACCTTCCTTGGATCATCATATTTGTCGGCATTAATGTTGTAACATCCTTGTAATTTCTGGAATGGAATAGTCCATTCATCCTCTTCTTGCTCCAAAGGGAGGCTATATTCCTCCTTAAATACTTTCTGCCTCAAAATCTTTAATTCTTGATCTACTGAAGGAAATTCACTTTCAAACAAAAAGGTGGTTACAAAATTCTGAAGCATACCTTCCCAATATGCAGTGATAAGGCACAACTCCTCTTGAAGGTACCAGTTAATAGGGGTCGTGTCCATTGTGTTAATGAATCTGTGCACCCATGTTTTTCTAGAAATGTCACTCCAGGCCTCTTCATAGCTTCATACATGGTCCTTTGGGTAGCTTCGACCTTTGTACCTCACTTCACATCTTCCTACTTGTGTTGAAAACTGCGTTGTCATCAAGGTTCATCATTGTGTCCAGTCTGTGATATTTCTTTTATGTGTCCCCCACCATCTTGCTGGTGTAGATTTCAGGGCCTCATCCATAGCCAAAAGCCTCTGTTGTGCTGGTACAATTTCTTCAAATTCCATCAAGAAGGATTCTAAAGGATTTAGACCATCAAAGGTAGGTAAGTTACTTATTGTTGTACCAATCCAGTGAAATTCTCTAGTCAATTGAGCACATCTCCTTATGGATAATTCATACATTTAGTTCTACCAGTTATCCATTGCTTCTTTTGAATCTGATGAACATGCGTTGTCACTTCACCATCTTAGATTCCCATCGACAGTAGGATTGATATAATCTTTCTCTCTGGCTGTTAATTTATAGATGTTTTCCAGCTCATATGCATAGTCTTCTTCTATGATGGGCTCTGTATATCACAGACCTTCATATGGATCTAAGGGTGCAATGACCCTAAGGCCATCTCCCTCAAATTTCATGTGTCTTTTCTTTAAATTGACCATAGTAGAATTGTTGAATGCCCAACCAATTCCTAGTAATGCAGGTTAAGGGCAGCTATCATCAACAATTTCAATTACCTCAAATTCTGTAAAGGTTATAACTCCGTCGATGTCCATAGGGACATGCTCCAATCATCCAAATGGGTTGACAACTTGCTGATTAGCCATGCGAATCTTGATAGGGGAATATATCAGCTTGGGTTTTTCCATTAGTTCCCAGGTTTTCTTCATCATGACGTTGACCTCTGACCCTAAGTCGAGGACCACATAGTCTATATCATACTCTCCTATTTGAGCACTCAAATGTAATTCTTTGTTTGTTCTTATCTTCTTACCAATCTGGTGTACTGCCCTGTTCAGCAAGAGGTCTACCTTTCCTAGCTCATACTGCCTAATTAGGTTCTATAATTCTTCTACAACTTTGTCATCCTGAATTAATTTAAGACAAGTGTACAAAAAGTCAATGAGTGTACTTACCTCTTTTCCTTCTTTATGCACAGTCGATTGATCAAATGCCTGAGGAATTCCATACTCTTTTACTTCTGGTTGTGTTCTAGATGAGGACCCTTGGTTCCTCTTGAACTCCTTTCTTTCTTCCTAAAAGATTCATATTTCTTTCTTTTCATCAAAAGCCTGAGTCTTCTCCTCAGCTTTCCTGATACCTGACTCTTCTGCAATCTTTCTTTGGGTTGTTCTATCCTCTCCTATAGTAGCACCTCCTCGAGTAATGACAATGACTCTAGGATCAGTTCCATGAGGTTCGGCATATATCAGTTGTACTTGTGGGTTATGTTGGGGTCCTTGTCTTTCCTGAAGCTTATCCAGTAGCATATGGCATTCCTCTATGACATGCTCGAAGGAGTTACAATAACTACAGGTTTTGCAAGGATTATGACAATCCCTTGCTAAGTGTCCTGGCTGCGTGCAGCTATAACAGATTATTTGTCCTCGGCCTCGTCCCATACCTCCTCCTCATCCTCATCCTCTATATCCACTATGAGGATTGAAGTTTCCTCTCCCTGGAGAGTTGTACTGCAAAGTGTTTCCTTCTTGTTGTACTTCTCCTTGAATCTTGTATATGTCCCTTGACCTCTCATGCATGAGATTGTAAGCTCTACAATCTTGATCATCATGCCCCACTGATTTACAGAATGTGAAATACAAGTTTGTGGGTGTCTAAACATACTTCTACATATAATAGCACTCACCTGGGTGATGCCTATTTCTACACACATCACACCAGGGAAGGTTAACTTTCTTCAAGGGACTCGGTGCTCCTGAGGCCAAATACTCATGAAATAAGGGACAATGTTTCTTATCATGACCTTCTAATCTACATCTTACATACTATACATCTTCCCTTTTTTCTTTTCCCTTATATTTCTTCATATCCTCGACCTATAAAGACAAACTGGTTAGCTGACTCAAGATCTGGCTCATGCCTGAGCTCGATTCTCCCATAGGTGGTGATTCAAGCTTCATGGAAATTTCCAAAGCTTATGCCTGCGATGCAATCTTCTTCTATATCAGAGGGACTCTGATGTGTGGTAACAACACAATGATGAACCATTCTTTGTTCTGTTCATCGGGGATCTAAAAATTTAATCAGCCTGTTTGGGTCTTGAATCTTTGGTCGAACTCCCAAACAGGTTCTGCTACCTTTTGTTTGATCTCTTTTAGCTCTGTAATACATTGTGACTCTAACTTATGTTTCTTAAACTCTACAATCAACTCATTCTTGATATTTTTTAGTGGCTTAGGTTGCGCCAGTCCTTGGATACGTTTCATGTACCAACTCAGTGCGTGGTCCCTTAGCATAGTGTTGAACTGGGTTCTCTTGATGGCTTCATCGGTGATACTTTTAATATTCCATATGGCTTCACACAGAAACCAATGTTGATCTGGATCTTCAAATCCATCTCCTCTAAATATAGGGAGCCTCATTTCATTTTCCATAGAGATGACTAGGCTTCTTGTCTGAGTAGATGTTGAGCTACCAGTAACAGTGCTCTGAGGACTTTGGTGGTTCTGACTATTATGACTACTAGGTATTGTTGAGATAGTAGGAGGATTAATGTTACTTACTTTAGTAGTCCACGCAGTTCCTGAGGTTTTTGGATCGCTTTGGTGAAGTTCTTCAGCTTCCCCTTCTTCTATTTTGGTGGGCTCTGAATGTTCTTCGTCGGTTAGATCTACCTCTTCTCCACTGTAGAAACCCTCTTCTCTGTAGTTTTTCTTAAACAAGTTTTCAAGGTGAACCCCGTGGAATACTTTCCCACTGTGTGTATGTCCTGCTTATGTGTCACTGTCACTGTCCGAGATCTTGAACATTAGCCTTTTCAGGTCCGACCAGTCTACTGTATATTCAAGATGTGGATTTCATGCAAGAGCATCTTGATTCTCAACTTCAGAAAGTGAAAACATTTTCCTCTGGGTCCTTTGAAAAAGTATCTCTCGGCTTGGCTATATGAATATGTTCTGTCAACAACAAAGTCGATGATATACCCTCCAATGGTACTATCAAACCAATGATCTACTGCTCTGGATACAACATTGTCAACTCTCTTGACCTTCTGGAACAATGTCGGTTTCCAAACCATAGGAGGTCTAGATCTGATCTCGAGCTGGGTATCGGCTAACCTATCCAACCACTCAAACAACTCCTGGTGGATTCCTCCAAAGAAGATCTCGTGAATGCCAGTGAATATGTATCTTTGTAGCCAATGTTCAGTACTCAGTTTAGGGTTCTTGTTCTAGGCTTCAGCGAAGTCCCTCTCTTGATCCTCTATCCACTTTTGAATCTCGGTCTTTGATGTGAACCACCTTGACATTCCCTTAAAAATATTCTGGTCCCAGCAATGGAACCATTTGTTGGCACAGGGGTAGAGCTAGGGTTCACTGCAAGAGCGCACCAACAAGCCCTAGCTACTGGCCCTTTCGACAACACCTATGAAGCAGATGCAGTCTCACCCGAAGAAGCTAAGAGGGGGGATGTAGAACAGAGATGTCTACAACCAGGGGAATATCAAGTGGAACTAATACAACAATAATGTAGCATTCATGTGTCACTTATCAGCTAGATCTACTCTCCACAGCTATAGATCTGATCTAACATAATAATGCAAATCACAGCATAACAATGATAGGAATCCAGGCATCAATCAAACATACAACACAAAATGTACGTGGTTCCCCTCTCTCTAGGGCTATGTCCACAGAACTGTGCTTATGATATATTAAGATAAAGCTTACAGTTTTGATCTGCACTCTGTCCAACAAATCCTCTCTCTTCTTCTCTCTTTCTCTCCCCTTCTTATGCACCTAGCTGAAGATCTTATGATACTAGAAGGCTCTCACTCTCAACACTTCTCTCTCTCACAGTACAATAATCTCTCAATCAACCACAATCAATAGCAATACCCAATGCTACTACTGACCTGACCTAGGTCCTCTCGACCTCGATTTATACATTACAGTCCCTCACTGATAGCCTTAGGTCGAAACCTAGGTGTAAAAACCCTAATTACCCAAAACCCTAGGTCAACTTGACCCGCATTTTCTGGGCTTCGCCAGCCTATCTTTCCTTCCTCATCGTGTGGTGCTCCAAAGCATCCAATGGTGTCTTTCTCTGTGGCTTTCTTTGCTTGTTGAGTTGTCCACAATTCTTTTCTCTTATTGATTTGTCATTCCTGATATCCTCATTCAATGGATTTCTTTTTCGTACTTCGCTCCATCTCTTCTTCTCTTTTGCTTACATCGATCCAGTGACAGTCACTATGTTTCCTGCGTAGTTCTCATTTTACCTTTTTTTCCTTGATCTTCGCTTCCCTCCATAACCAAGGGCCAACAATCCCCTAGTCGATGATGCCTATATTCCTACAGAAATAACTCTCTCAGCCATGAGCTCCACAAGAATCTCTTCCACAAACTTCTCTAATGTGGTAGGTTTGCCCGAAATTCACACTTGTAACCAAATAGAGTGGGTAGGTGAACGAAAAAGCGAGGCAATCAAACAGATGGTGAGGTCTAGAAATCACAGCATGATACAGTGGATTCTCTGTTAGCTTGGATATCACAGATTGCAAAAAGTGGTCTGGGCACAGTGTCTGACGGGTTAAATAAGAAAGCGTCGTAAAATATTCCTCGAATGAACAAGAATGTGTCCATCAATGTGAATCTGTCCATTATGGCAATTATCAATGGTCCATTTTCACATAACCACATTTTCTAGTCGTTTCGGGGCATCATTCTAACGGTCGGGGTGCCTCCAACAGTCATATTGCTTCGTCGTATCGAAGTCCCATTCTGTGTGGTTCTCTTGTTCCGGCGAGGTTCAAGGCCTGCAAGCCTACCTCCTGCAAAGACTTCTCTGGAACTTCCTGTAGTTTTTCTAATTTGGCTTTCTTCTTACAGAGATTTCTTTCCTTCTTTCCTATGATCTGAGCTTCTCTAACAATTTCTGGAATCCTCTTCCCATTTGTATTCTTATTCTCTCCTAGTGAAAGAACTTCGCACTGCTGATGTGATCTTATAGATTCTGAGGTTAATGTCCCTTCTCTTACTATTTCTAGGGTGGCTACACTTCTTTCTTCCATAGACAAGTTCCTTAAACCTTCTTGTGTTCTTTCAACTTTGAGAGCTAATTCTCTGGTCCTCTGTAGCTTCGACTTATCCTCTTGTTCTTCTATTAGTCACTCTATTTTTATGTTTATGAAGTCCCTTAGTTCTTGCTTTTTCTATTATGTAGATTCCTCCTCTGCTTTCCTTATGATCTGATCCTTCTCAATCCAAGTCTTTCCTAATAAAAGTGGAAAAGGGGCGTTGTTCTCAATAAACCTAATAACTTAAAAGTCCTCTTCTGTCGATGTTTCATGAGTAATCATAGGAATATTAGTAACTCTTCCACATAGGGTTATCATCTTTCCTTTAAACAAGCCTATCCTTCCCAATGAAGGTACCATAAAAGTATTCCCAAAAATTTCCCAAGTGCTTTCTGGCATAATATTCACGTATGTTTCTTCATCCAATACGCAATCTATGTCGAAGTCTTCTATTCTTGTAACTATGCGTTGTTTTTATTTCAAGATCTCTGACAAACTGACATCCTTTTGTTCATCCATTTATTCTTTTAACTGTACTAATTGAATCTGATCTTTCTCTGATTCGTTCTCTTTCTGATTCTCTAACATATCCTTAGTCTCTTGACCTTCTTTATAGTTTTCTTGTCTCATGTTCATCTTTTCAACTTTAGAAATCATCGTTGGGAAATCCTCAACCTCATGACCAATAACTTTACAACAAAGACAAATAGGACCTATACCAAGGCATTCCTTAGCTATATGTCTCGGTATTCTACAATTATAACACAACGTCAATCCTCTCCTTCTTTTAAATGAGCCCCAACCTTTCCTTTACTGTGCACTAGGATCACAGTGTTGGACCTGCAATTTGCAAAAATTCTTTCTAGGTTCCCGCATCCACTTATTAGTCCAAAAATTCTTTCTATGCATAGGAATAACATATATTTCTCTATTTCTATCAAATTTATTCAGATCAACTCTTTCTTCTAACTGTGCCCTACAATTTAGACTAGGAAAAAATCTATCAAACACACCTAGATTCATGCTTTCGAAGAAAACATTTCTACTTATCTTACCCTTACCAGAGCACAAAGCTTTAAGATCTTACCTCTTTTCTTCATATCCGTCTTCTTTCTTAGCACAGAGATTCACAAGTCAATTAGAATATTTCACACTACAACAACAAATCTACGCACAGAGCTTTCTCTTTTCTTCAGTTCCCAACAATCACAATTTCAGGTCCTGGCAACCGAACCATTTGTTGGCACAGGAGTAGACCCAAGCTTCAAAGCTTCAAAAATGCACCAACAAAACCCTAACTACCGGCCCTTTCGGAAACTCCTGCGAAGTAGACAAAGTCTCACCTAAGGTAGAGGTAGGGGGGGTTGTAGGACTCAGGTGTCTACAACCAATATGGGACACATATTTGTGATTACAACAATTAGCAGGGCACTTAGACAAGAATAAGTATTAATTCATGAGTCTCATTCACATCGCAGATTAACCCTTATTACAGATCAATGCGGTAACAATCAAGATAAAGAACTTATAATCACTTAGCACATAGCAATAGCTCAAATCTATCATTTATTCATCTTTAATACCATTAAGCACTAAGCAACAACATCATATGAATTCATCATACATTATAACAATAGAACTAAGTAGATAAACAACATAATCCACATCGCACAAAGCAGATCATGACATAAGATATACGTGGTTCACCCCAAAGTGGTGCTACATCCACCAACAACTTCTTCTTCTTTATTAGTCTTCAATCTTCTTACATTCATATGCTCCTGTGCACAAATCCACAGAGCTGAACTCTGAAGAGGACATGAGATCTGTGCGCAGTGCGCCAGATCCTCCTTCCCAAAATCAGGTCAAGGAACAGAGCCAACCCCTGAATAGCATAGAGACCTACTTTACAAAGTCCATTTGCACAAAGCCACTTACAACCTCTTTCACTAAGCCAATATTAACACTTACAACATATGGTGCACATAGCCAACTATCATCACCACCTCTTACATTGCTTAGATACTTATTTATACATTTACAAAAAAGCCTAATCATGGGTAAACCCATGGGCCAACATCCTATAACCTGTTACATAAACCCTAATAAACCCTTTTCTAGGTCCACAAGCCCACAAAATGAGTGATATCCTGCAATCGTAGCTCCACCTGGGTTCTCCATCTTTGACCAACCTGTCGAAGTCCCAAAAATGGTCAAACATGACCAATGTTCTCTCAAAACTTGGTCAAGGAACAACATTTACCAAGGTGGATGAAAGGATGATGGAAAATGAAGTATCCATGTTTTTTTTAAATATAACTACAACGGAGAATGCTTGATCAAAGAGGTGTTAGTTTCTTAGCCGAGTTCCAATCTTTGTAGTGGAAAAGGCATTTTATGATTGGACAGAAAATAACTGTTGAGTTATGGACAAGCACCTCTCTCTTGGAACAATCAAGCCATCAATTTCTTTGATAGGTTCTCCCTTTTATTGGCCATGAGCAGAGATCCAGAAACAGAAATTGTGATGTAGTACCAAGCTTGTCATCTGCACACAAACAAAGCAATTATGAGATTACTAAAAATAGTATATAACTGATCATATTTCATTATCATGATATGCAACAATTGACAACATATACAACTTAATAAATTTTGTAAAAAGAGTGGTTTCATGGTAGAAATCATATAATCTTTTCTCT
Organism: Picea mariana; assembly: GCA_032191745.1. Taxonomy (NCBI): domain Eukaryota; kingdom Viridiplantae; phylum Streptophyta; class Pinopsida; order Pinales; family Pinaceae; genus Picea; species Picea mariana. The sequence goes on along the minus strand of JASDQU010187360.1, from coordinate 7,995 downwards.
TAGACTTCCTAAATGAATGAACATTGTTTAGCACTTCCTCCCATGCCTAAGCATTGTAACACTCCTCAATCAAACATATAGGAAACCAACCAATTCTTCCAATATCCTAAGTTTTATGGCTTCCGAGTGTATTGGTAAATTTCACATGCTATTCTAACAAAATAGTTAATAACAAGGCCCCACCCATATGACAAAACATCTTACATATAGTTAGGAATACTTAGACAAGAGGGTCTTAAGATTATCTTTAGGTTAGACTCCAATGGAAGGTGATTGGAGGTCATTTACCAATACTTAACCATGCATACTTCCTTTCATCCATACCCACAAGTAGTGACATAAATCAAGACAATTTTTAAACCAAAGACTTAGTATTTTTATTTATAATTAACATCCTCTCCAAGTATAATTCCTCGCTTCTAGCAAGCCTATTCAGTACTCCGATGGGTTTACCTAGACATACCATAGGCCGATACCCCCTTCCAGTAGACCTGTTTAGTATCCCGACGGGTTATCCTCTTACACCCTTTTTACAACAGAGACTAGTCCTTACCCTCACCTTTAATATTTGTATATAAATATTTCCTTTTTTGCAAGAAGATGGGGAGGAAGATCTACAATCCTTTTTACGGGCTGGGATGGTATTTTAATTTGGAGGATGATTTTTCTTTATATATATATATATATATATTACCTTTATAGTTTGTCCTTATGTAAGGGATACTTAAGTGAGTGTAACCAATCTGAAGATATGACACAATTGAGAATTTTAATGTGTAGTGGATGGAATCATTGGAAAATAGAAAAAAAATATCTATAGCCCCTACTCGTCTTCTTCCATTGAAATTAAATTGTTGTGTCCATGGCTTAACCTTCACGTAGACCTTCTTGCTACTCTTTTATAAAAATACTCTACTCACCCACTCAGAGATTTGGATGGATTGTGTCAGTAGCCTCCAGGATTGATGAGATCAATGTTACTTTTTTAGTATATTTTCTGGTTGTTAAGGGCTATAAGCAACTATTATAAGAGATTCCCTGAAAGTCTAGTTTGAAAAGAAGATAGAATTATGGTCAAAGAACTAAAAATGACTAACTAAACAAGCAATTTTTAATCATGATAAAAGTAATCATTACTCAAATGATTCTCAATAAGATGATGATATTTTATTATAATAACATTTTATTTTCGAAATAAAATACTCTCCTTTTTTCTTAGCTTCTTTGAAAGTTTCCATTTGTGAATGAATACCTGCAAAATTTCAAAACCTGCCTGTCAAAAACCACCCTAAAAATATTTACATATGTACAATAGAAAATCAAAATATTTCAAGAACATGAAGAAGGAGAAGAAACTTTTCCATCTACCAAGGCCAGTTCTTTGTTGGCTGTCATGACTTTTATAAAGTCTTCTTTAGAAATAGGATTGTGGTAAAGTTTAAGTCTATTCCCATTTACTACAAAAGAGACTTGTTCATCATCAATTGTCTTTATTTTTACAGGCCCGTTATCAAACATGGTAACCACTTCATAAGGATGTAACCATCGAGTGGTAAGTTTTCCTTTAAAAATTTTAAACCTTGATTCAAATAATAGTGCCCAATATCTAGGTTGAAATTGATTCTTTTTAATGAATTTATCATTCCATTTGCTTTGCTGGTTTTGAACTAAGATTTTCCTTTGGATAGCATCCTGTCTAATTTCATCCAATTCTTTCAGTTGTAGTACTCATTGTTTTTGTGCCTCATCTAAATCTAATCCCAATTGTAAAGAAATACAAAAGGTTCTTACTTGGAATTAAATAGTTAAGAGTACTTTTTTTTCGTATACCAATTCATATGGGGTATGTCCAGTGGTGTTTCTCCATGTGGTATGATATGCCCACAAAGCCTCTGGAAATCTATTAGCCCAATCTCTATGGTGTAGTTGGACAGTTTTGGTCAAGATAGTTTCGAGTACTTTGTTTGTTGATTCCACTTGGACATTATCTTGTGGGTGCTATGGATAGGGCTTACGATGTTTTATCCCATATTTTTCTATTAATTCCTTCATAATCTTAGAAATAAATTGTGTACCTTGGTTTGTGACATTATCATGACGAACACCAAAGCAGGTAAAAATATCTTCATACATAAACTCAACAATGGATTTCTCAGTATCCTTAAACAAGGCTTTTGCCTCTACCCACTGAATGACATAATCTGTGCAAACAAGAATATACTTCTTCTTACGAGACATGGGGGAAATTGGTCCTACAAAATCAAGGCCCCATTTCTCAAAAGGTTTGATCATAACCTAGGTATGTAAATGGATTTAATTAGCTTATGTGGGTTTTTTTATCCTTTGAAAATTATCACAACTTCTTAAATATTTGGAAGCATCCTTAGAAATTCTAGTTCAATAGTAACATGACTATAAAACCTTGTATGTTGTATGTTTATCGGAAAAATGTCCGCCACATGGTCCATCATGACAACTTCGTAGGATTTCTACTATATCATCTTCCCAGACACATCTACGAATGATCAAATCTGGTCCAGCATGAAAAAGGTCATAAAAAAACCATGAGTAGCTATCACTTTGTGTTATAATTCAATGCTTTTCATGAGGTGACAAATGAGCTGCTAATTTTCTAGTGGATAAATAATTTTCCATATCTGCAAACCATAGAGTGTTTATAGAGATGGCGAAGAAATGCTCATCTGGAAAACTATCATCAATAGGAATACTATCATCAACAGGAATACTATCACCTTCATGAGTAATGCAAGAGAGAAAGTCAACTACTAAGTTCTCTTTTCCTGGTTGGCCAAGGATAGTAATATTGAAATCTTGTAATAAAAGGAGCCACCTAGTTACTCGGCCATTGTTAATAGGTTTGTTCATGAGAAATCTAATGGCATAGTGATCTGTATGTACAAATACCTCATTTCCTATGATATAATGGTGAAACTTTTTGATGGCATGGACGACTGATAAGAACTCTTTCTCAGTGATTGTATACTTTATCTCAATAGGAGTCACGTTCTTACTTACAAAGTAAATGGCATAAGAATTTTGGTCTTGTTTTTTCCATAACACTCCTCCTATTGCAGTATCGTAGGAATCAGTAGATATATGGAATGGAAGGGCCCATTTGGGTCCTCTAAGAACTAGTGTCATAGATAATTTAGGTTTTAAAGTTTCAAAGGCAGTTTGACAATGGCCAATCGAATGAAATTCAACATCTTATGTGAGTAATACAAACATTGGTGTGACAATTTTTGTAAAAATTTCGATGAATCGCCAGTAGTAACTTGCATGTCCAAGAAATCTTATCACCTCCTTTGGAGTCTTTGGAGGTGGGAGTTTGATAGTTACCTCAATCTTAGTAGGATTCACTTTAATCCCTTCAGACGAAACGTGATTCCCTAAGACTACTCCTTAGGTCAATTAAATTTTACATTTCTCATGACTTAAGGATAAATTCATTTCTTAGCATCTAATGAGAACTTTCCTTAGGTTATCTAGGGATTATTGAAAAGTATTACCATATATTGTAAAATTGTCCATATACACTTCCACACAGTCATGAATGAAATCAAAAAATATCCATAATACTACTCATTGGAATGTGGTAGGAGAGTTACACAGACCAAATGGTAGGACCCTATAAGCATAAGTGCCCTAAGGGAAAGTAAAATTAGTCTTGTCCTAATCCTTAGGTGCTATTAGAATTTGATTGTATCTACTATATCCATCAAGGAAGGAAAAATATCGTTTTCCTGATAGGGTATCCAAGACTTGGTCAATGAAGGGAAGAGGAAAACAATCCTTAAGAGTGTCCTTATTAAGTTCTTGGAAGTCAACACAAATTCTCCATTTTTTCGGTTACTTTCATCAGAACCACTACAAGTGGGGATACCCATTTTCTATCAGAAATTGGATAAATAAAACCAACGTTCAATAGTTTCTATATTTCCTCCTTCACCATATCTTTTAGTTCCATATTCATTCTTCTTTGAGTTTTCCTAACAGGTGTTACTCCTTCCTTGGTATAGATATGATGAATGCATGTGTCAGGGTGTATACCCCACATATCAGTGTATTCCCAGGAAAATGATCTTGATTGGCCCTTAAGGACATTTACTAATTGTTCTCGTTGATCTGCATCTAGTCCTGAATTGATATGTAGAAATTTTCCAGGACTAATCTCATAAGGCATGGTGTAGGATATGGCAGAATCATGTATTTCAAAGATAAAAGATGTTGAAGAAAGAGTTGATGGGTCCAATTTTTTTTGAAATTATTCACCAAATATATACTCAAATTGAGGAAAATATTGAGGAAAATCAACACATGTGATTGCAGAAATGAATTGATTTAACACATTCTCTGTTGTTTTCTCCTGAAATGCCCAAGAGTGATCACTAGGAAACACAGGTTATTCCTAGTTTTCATTCTCATATGAACATTTGAGCCACCATATATTTTCTATAACAGGTTGAGACAATGGGTATATCATAAGTTTCTTTATATAAAGTCCATTAGAGATAGTCATTTCACATTCTCTACAACCAATGAATGCATTGGTTGTAGCCAACCAAGGTCTTCCCAAAATAATGGGATGTCCTTTAGCAGGATCCTTTGGATGAATGAAAAGGAGTTCTACCAGATATTTCCATGATGCTAATGTGACTATGATATCATCCAAGATCCCCTTAGCTATAACTTTTGTTTTATCTTCCAATTCCAAAATAGTTGGGGTAGGTCGAAGGAAGTGTTTCAATTGTAATTCTTCTAAGGTAGTGACAATCATAACATTAATGGTTGCCCCTAGGTCTATGAGATTATTTCCAATGGGAATCTTATTAATGGTTATCGTTACTACTGGATTCCCTGGGTTTTCATACTTTGTGACCCTAGGCTACTCTGATATGTATTCAGATAACTCTCCTACCAGATGTACTATTGGAGGATCTTTTTGTTTCCTACCTCTCTTTTTGATACAAAATTCCTTGATTACCTTACTGTAAATTGGGATATCCTTTATTTCTTGTAACAGGGGAATTTTGACATAGATATTTTTTAATTCATTTATAATTTCAAATTCCGGATGAATCATTGGTTTTTCGATTGCTAATATCTCTCGATAGGGAGGGGATTTTGTAGTTTGAAAGGATTCACTTCGGGGAAGATTTGTTTCTTGATCTTGGGGAATAATAACATCTTCCCACTTAGTGTCATCTGTGGGCCAATTGGGAATCTCATCTTATTCTTCCTCCCAGATGACTACTGAAGGTTTCTATTTATTTAAAACATTCACTGACCTTAGTTGAATCTCATGTAATGAAACAAAAGAAATAACATATGTCAGAAAAGTTTTCAACTCAACATTATGAAGAGGTTGAGTTTTTTTATTGTTTGGGTTAGGTACCGATTGTGCTAGTAATAATGTTGGTATTGGGGAATTTTCATTTTGAAACTATTGAGGTTGTTGTGGAATAGGAGGTAAAGGTGGAGGGACAAAACCTCACAAAAGTTGTTGAATATTTGGTGGAAACTATGGATAAGAATGAGTGGGCATAGGAATAGGTGGAATTTGAGTGTTTCCCTAGATATGTCCTCCTCTCCATCCTTGTATCCAAGGATGGTGTGAAGCATATTGTGGAGACCAATTTTTCCAATTTGGTAAGTTCCATTGTTGTAGTTGTTGGTAATAAGGTGGAGCTTGAGGTGGTGGGTCCTAGTATGTAGGTTGACTCCTAGGATGCCATGGCCTTCTAGGTGCATAAGAAGATTCCCCAGGATCCACACTTTTATAAATGGATAATGAACTAGGCAGTGATGGGAATTTTTCAGTTGGATGATCTTCAATATAGAAGCCATAGACTGAAATGTTGTCTAATGTGAATTCCCTTGAGGAATGCTTCCTCCTGCACCTCGGGCAAAATATGCACATCACAAAAAAATATTTAAAGTGTCCAATTGGGAACCTATTGTACTTAAAATATCAGTTTTAATTTTTTCTAATAGGTTTCCTATTTCCATCCTTGTAATCCCAACAGAACTAACTCCTTTTGAGTTTCTACTATAGGGATCTCGAACACCATTTCCATTTTTAGCCCTGCTTCTCTAGAAGTTTCTACACATATAAAAAATATTAGAAAATGGTTTATGGGAGACATCTCCTGATGCCATCAAATTAAGTGTTTCCAGATATTCTTCCAAAATTCCTTTAAGAAAAAGAGTTATGATTGCATCATTTGGAAGGTCATGATATTTTGATTTTTGTGAGATATATGAAAATTGTTCCATGTAATATTCAAGCCTCTCATCTTCTAATTCTTGAAGTTTAAAGATATCATTACGAAAATATTTAGATTTGCAATAGTATTTTTATTTCCTAAGGAATATGGCCTTCATATCTTCCTAATATCTGACACTAGACTCTCTTAATCCCATGAAACATCTAAGTGTAGAATCTTTAAGAGTGGGAGGAAATAGTTTTAATTTTTCATCATATTACAAGTAGATATAACTTCTAAACAAGATGTCAAAATCAAACAAAAAGGTGTCTAGGTCCTCACTGCTCTTACCATAAAAGGTAGGTAGTGAAAAAATTGGAATGTTCTTCATATTAACATTTTGTGTGGTATCCAAAATTGTAAACCCAAAAGTGGTTTCTGTCTAGTTTCCTACTTCTTATCCCTCATCATGTCTCACATGATTGTGATTCTCATGATCATACATATTGATATGAGTCCCAAAAAGAAAATACCTTAGTGGTTTTATTCTTATAGATAATGATGCATCCCAAGGTTCATTTTCAAGAGAGATATTTCTTCGATAGGAAAAATTATCTACTATCTAGTTTTCAAGGACTTTGCTTGAGCATGTTGAAACTATTGGTTCAAAAGTTGTTGTTTCAACTTGTGACACAACTATATTCGTTGAACCTCCAAAGAGGGAATTCGCCTATTCAGGGTCAATGATATCTATAAAGTTAGAATCCCCTGATGGTGGTAAAAAGGAAAACATTATGGTGGTTGGTTTCGATGATGAGAAATTGGAAGGTTGGAGTGGTTTTACGTCCTATCCTACTATTGTTGGTGTCTCAAATTTATATTCTATGGTTTCCCCAGTTTTTTTTCTTTTGAAACATTTTTAGCATTTTGGGTTGATCTATCTCCTACTTTCACTTTTTGATACCGCTATGTAGAGTTTATAGATGGAGTGTTCCTTCCTCCAAAAATGTTAGAAGGAACTTTGCTTGCAAGTTTTGGATTGGTTTTAATATATCTACCCTTTGGATCCCTAGGTTTGTTCATGAAAGTGACACAAAAAAAAAACTAACATTGGGTTTGGGGGAACCTGCTATAACATATGTACAGGTTATTACCTCTCGTCTTAAATTTTCCCCGCCACCAAACTGGTATTAATGCTCAGAAATAATCTACTTCCTAATTGTTTTATACCTTTGGAAAACTCCCCGACAACAATGCAAAAAATGATGGGTAAACTATATACCTTAATTTCCCTCAATTAAATTATCGACCAGGTGTTATAAGCAAAATCTGTCCGTAGGGATGGATCCGACCTATCCAGCTGTGAAGTCGGTTACAGCCCCTTTGGTAGCTCGGCACGAGGCAGAGGCTACCCGCACCTGAAGTGGTCCTTCGCCTGAGGCGGTAAATAAGGGGAAGAAGAGAGGTGAAAGGCTTACAAGAAGTCCTTCTCAGGACCACCCACCCTGGGTGTTATCCTTTCTTAGCTTCCTGGATGACCAAAATGGTCCGGGGGGTGAAAATTATGGACAATGGGATGAAAATGAGCTCGCTGATTTTTAGGAAAGCGAACTAAATAAAGTGGACAGCGAGCTGTTCACTCACTTAAAGTGTTGGAAACTGCCCCAGAATGGGTCACCGGGGTAAACCAGTATCCTGGGTAAATAACCAATGAAAACTTTAAGCAAATGGGCATGAAAAAAGGGTGAAAAAGGGGTTTAAAAGCTAC
>JASDQU010187359.1:10268-20561 GCA_032191745.1 Picea mariana | reverse complement strand
TACTGTAATAGAGCGCTGCTCTACTGGAGGTTGCCCCCTCGAAGAGGCCTATGAACATTACTATCTGAATCAAAGTGCTATTTCTGTTGCTATTTCGTATATCATTTCTGTGTATTGTGAAGATTATGCTGGATATTTTACTGTCATTCTGTCATTTCTAGCATTTTATTTCTGTTCTGCATATTTTATATATCTGGTATCTTGCAACTTGAAACAATAACCATTTAGAATCAATTGACATAATGTAGTGAAAGAAAAGTGGTCAATAGCCTAAATATTGTGAGACTAATTAAGTTTCCACCAGGATAGAGACCATCCTTTCAAGGCATCACATTAACAACCTTCATATTGTAGAGGAGAAACCATGTCAAATCATTTTCCTTGACTATGAATCAAGTCTAGTCGATTAAATGTTGGTCGATTTCTTCTAGAGGTCAAATTCTCTTTTGGTGGGTGTGATTCACTCGATTTATGGTTGAATACTCTTGGTGAGTCGATTGCTCTCTCAGTGGGTGTGATTCACTCAGTTTATGATCAAATTCCCTTGGATCAATTGGATAATTCTTTAATTGGGAAACACCCATTCGTCACAAGGAAGGAATACGACCCATACAACCTTGTACAACCCATAGGAATCAAAACAAAACTTGCTAGTAAGGAAATTATGGCCCAAATGGGAGGTACAACTTGAGTGAAGGTCAAATTCTCAACCAACAACTAATTAATATGTCCAAGGAGAGAGAAATAATGTGCAACAAACTATGAGAGATGAATTTCTAGATACGAGGGATAAGAATTAGTAAAATAGATGGAAATAAGTAATATACATATTATAGTAGACATCAATCTTATAATTCAATGGGAATTGGATGATGGACATTCCATAGTTGTTGCAGTGCTTCATTTCCATTGGAATTCAAATACAAAGACCAATTTAAACTACAACTAAACAAGTGCACAACTATTAATCAACCGCAGATAATTAGTATTGATCTACACATTCATACAAATGAATTCATCAACAACAAACATAGGAATCAATGATAATGAACAAAACATTTTACCTTGGAAACCCAAATGGGGAAACCAACCTCGAATGGGGATTAGTTTCTTGATTTTTGAAATCTTTGGTACAAATATTTTATGGCCCTCTATGCCTCTTCCTCTCTTAGTCAAAAGACCCATTGAGAGTGAAATTCCTAAGAGAAATAGGGAGATATAGGGGTAAGGAGACCATGACCCTTCATTTTCCATTCCTCATCCTTTCTCTCCTATTCTATTTTTTTCTTTTCATTTAATTATTTTTCTTCCTCTCATATTTGTCTCATTCACCTTGTAAATTTACTTTGTTTTACAATATTTGATAACCTTCATAAATTGCATAATTCCATTATAGGTAATAAGTCTTACACCCATTCGCTAGTTCAAAACCATTTTCAATCATACCTCTCCATTGAGAGGATTTTTGGTCTCCAAAAGCTTAAGGAAACCAACCTAGTTCAATCTGACTTCTATTTTATTCTCTAGAATGTGGCTTTGACTCTGGCTCCTCACTACAACTTTGACTCTGGATCTGACTTTGACTTATATCTCTTGTCTTGGCTATGGATATTTTGATGCTTGAATCTGTTAGGACCAAAACGACAATCTCATGAGGATGTAAATCCCCCTGCATTTTTATAGAGGTGGTACTCCTCTTTAGATTTTCTTAGGATTTCTAAATATTCAGAATGTGGGACTTGACAGAAGTCCATTGTGGTACTCAAATAAACATAAAAATTGCAAACAAATAAAAGGAAAATGTTTTTCTTTTCTTTTTAAAGAAGGTTCCTGAGAAAGGACCAAGAATTACACATTTCACACATTTAAAGAAAATAAGAAAAAATTTCTCACATCCATCATAGTTTAGGATAAAGATTTATAATCACACAAAATAAAAAGAAGATGATTTGCATGCATAAGAGAACTTTAACAGAGTGGACACATGGGAATCTCAAATAAATATAATGATAGATCAACCTCAAATACTTTATATTCTAAAAACAAGGTTGCAAAGCACAATCGAGATTGTTTCCAAAGTAGCTCTCTTGAAATTTCCAAAAATACATAGTCTGTTACATATTCTTTGAAATTGTAAATGAGTTTGTATTAAAGACTGGGATTGGGGCTCCTGTGGACCATAAAGAAAAAAAATACAAGAAATAATCTTTTAGAAGGAAGACGATGGGTGGTAGAAGGATTAACAAGACCTGGTAAAAAGGAAAAAGGAGTTATCAGTCTTCGGTTGAACCTTTCTAGTGAAAGAGGTGGAATAGCTAGATGAAGGACTTTATAAAGAAAAGAATTATGTGATCATCATAAACTTACTAGGATGGTATCTCATGTTTTCATTTTCTCACTGATGTCCTTTTATTGTTTTCATCAACGGTTATAGGAACCGTCTCAACTGCTTCTTTCCATTCATTTGTTATTTTATTGATAGATTTATTGAGCCATTCTTTGATGTAACGTTTCATAGGTGCCATGTTGATTTCATGCCAGATTTTACTGTTGAAAAACTCGCCCTCCAAGTATCGAATATCAAGGGAAATTCCATGTAATGCTTCTTCAATATCCTGATTTTTTGTGGAGCAATCCACTAGCCAATTATCTATGGTGTCCTCATCATATTCAATTATACCATATAATTTTTCAATTGACAATCCTTTAAAAATCTCAACTTTCTCATTGAATTATTGTTTTGTTAGGAACAATGAGTTGAGGATCAACTTGGGATCTTGGACTTCATTAGTGCTTTAGGCTAGGTCTACCTCTGTGAGCCTTTTGAATAGCTATTCTCTCCTTGTTATGGTTTGGTTTCATGCTTGAGCGATGTTGTTTGAGTTATTTATTTTTTCCTTCCAATGGGCATTCAGTTGTTTGATCCGACTTGGAGAGGGAAGGTCCTCCTCTCTTCTCTTTAGCTCTGACATGTTGGAAAATTTGATACCAAATGGTACCATGGCATCAAGGTAGAAACACTCTTCATTTTTTAGCTCAGCCAGTAAATATGCATGGAAGGCATGCACCCTCAAGTGAAAAGAAATCATGTTCTTTGAAATTTCCCAAGATTTTGTAATCAGTTCCATTATTTTCTTGATATTGTTCTCAACATAGCTCATCGTTGATGTGAGTAAGCTTGAGGATCCTTTCAATTTTTCTTTGGGTGTGGTGGGTCCGACAATTTCCAAAGGGATAGCAAGAAGTGGAAGAGGCATCAAGGTCTCTTCCAGTTCCTTAATCCTTTCCTTTAACTTTATATTTTCCTCTTCGAGACCACCAATGAAATCATCCAATTCATTGCTAGTTTCTTTATGGATTATGGAAATATGGGAAGGCCGCATATTTCTTAGGTTAACCTATGAACGAGATTTCCCCTTTTTATTATTTGCATAACTCTTCTCAATAATTAATTTCTTAGATTTGCTATCAAAGACAACGCTCTAAAATACAAATGATTATTCTTCATCAAATATCTCATTCTCAACAATTTCCAATGAATGATTTTGGTGGGAAGCGCCTCCTAGCTGATCAATGTTAGGAAACATTTTCTCAATGTCGGCCTCAAGATCCATATCTTTGAGGGAGAAGCTATTGATGTCGTTTTTGATACAGTGCTCTTCTTCCTCTTGTAAAATATTCTTCCTCTTCTTCCTTAGAGGGATTTTATGTGAGATTTCAATTTTTCCTAAAGGGGGGTTCTTGTCTCCTCCTCCTCCTGAACTACTATTGATTACCTTTTTAGATGGGTGGGTCATTGGAGCACTGCTTAGGGGTGTTTTAGTCTTAGGATTAACAGTTGAGGATTGGGCACAATTCTCTCTATGACCCTTTCATTTATGTTTGTAAAATTCATTGGTATTGAGTATCGTATCTAAGTCGCCAACAATGTGGGTAGGATTTCCCGGGTTATTATCTTCTTATTCTCCTAGAACAGTGTGGATACATGAATTTATAAAACCCATTGTTAAAACATGTTCCACAAAGATTCCATTGGGTTCAAACACTCTAATATTTTCAACATACTTCAGATTCAATTTGTGGAAGCGGTTTGCAAATTCATCAATTTTGTTCATATTTCTAAATACAAAATCCCCAATTTTCCAAGGCAAAGGTATGAATTGCTTTTTTTGTTTCTCATGAAAAAAGTGCAGTCAAAAATTATATTTCCTTGCAACTTATGTAACAAACATTCTGTCGGATATAGGGAATGGAAGAAAGGGGGGATTTTCCTTAGAACTAAAAATCCTGATGACATTGTAATTTTCCATTTGCTCCAAAGTCCCTTTTTATCTAGAAATTTACTAGCTTGAGCAGATATTCTTGGGGTATATTTTCTAAACAATAGCCCTTTAAGAACCTAGACAAAGTCATTGAAAACTTGATAAAAATGCAGGGAATTTTTGTGCCTCCATAACACTTAGTAACAAAATGTCACAGGGTCAAATTCACAATTCACCTTCTTGCATATAGACAATTTAGGCAATTGACAACAATGCGTTATTGCAAAAACCAAATAAGAAGTCATAAATATGTTATTATCCTTTTAATACTTAGACAATTGGGAAGAGATTTCAATGGCAATCAACTTTCCCCAATCAAAAATGTCCTGACCCTTGATAGTAAAATATAAGATATAAATAATCATACAAGAAATGTTGGCAGTATTTTCTTGGCCAATAACTCTAGTAAATAACCGGGAAATTTCCCAAAATTGGCTCTTGAACAAGTTGACCTACAATTTGGTAATATCTTTAGGGATGGCCATTGTTAACGTTGAGTAAATTCTTGGGCTGAAAAAACAATCTACAAAGGTAACCTACAAACAAAATTTAATACTGGAAACTAACCTTTCCAATCTAGAGAGGGTTATCTCTGAGACTTGATCTCTAATAGATAGATTGCTTCTCTTGATGGATATATTTTAAAATTCAAAGTAAATTTAACATGTCTGCTGACAAAAGATAGTGTTTCTAGGTCTATGGAGTCAACCCCTGAAAACAAAGAAACAATGCTTGGTAGGTAGAAATCCTCAGAGGAAAAAAGGATAAGCAAGGTGATGAACTTCATTATTTAATTTGATTATGTAGGGTGAAAGAAGAAAAGAAACATACAACAAAATCATAGCACTGCAGTGGATGAATTCTAATCTTAGCTAGGAAGATAGCCAAAATTTAAATTGGTTAAGTCTAGAGCACCACTTAGATGAATTTTGGACTTTAAAATTTACCAATTTAATCAGAAGAGAACTGCAAATGAATATGAATACACAGGAAATACATACAAGGAGAGGTACAAACTTCAGAGCATCACCATTAGAATTTTTTTCTTAAGGAACTCGGGACTTCTGCATTTGTATTTCTTTAGATTCAGGAAATTACACACAAGAAAAAAATATCTATACTTTTTCCCACACACCCCTTTTCTTTACATCAAAATAGTCCTTATATATAGAAAGTAAAGCTACACTAAGCTTCTAGGAATCAAACTACTATCTCCTAGAGTTGTGGATTTGATTGTTTTCAAAGAGAATAACAACCTTTACAAAAATTATTAAAAATAGGAAAGTTGATCTCGCAATCACAAAATATGTGGAATGTTGTTTACAATCATAAATTCTTTAGGAAAATCACAACAATACGGTTGTGATGAATCATCACGCATATTTTTGGACAACGTTGTCACCCCTGTGTAGTAGATTTTGGATTTTGTCGTGCAACTGCTAGCTATGAAATCTGCACAGTGATTTCGTGTAGTCGATATTCATGTAGAGGTTGCGTGTGTAAATCCAGTTGGCTGTAGAGAATGGGATCATACAATTTTTTCATAGCTTCTTTGTTAAAATTCACCTACAGTTGTAAGGCCCTATTTGTCCTTCTCAGACAAGATTTGTCTTTTCAAATTCTTCATCTGTATCAACAAAGCCCCATTTATTTTCAATTTAAATTGAGCACCGGAGAGAGTTACAAATGCATTATCAATACATGGTCTTCATTCCTTGAAATGTTCCATAATTATTTCCTCAAACATCCTCTTTTCCTCCCTAAGCTCAATGATTACATCTTGGGCCTCTCTGAGCTTCTTTTTAAACCAATTTATATTGTTTTCTCTTGTTGGTGGTGAGGTAGGAGATGAATGACCTGCTTGAATCTGTGATTCTGGTGTTTCAATAATTTGTTCTGCTAGCTGCCTTCTCAATTCTCTATTTTCTTGATAAAACTGGGCTATGACGCGTTGAGCTTGCTTTAGTTGTTGTTTCATTTCCCGAGTATTTGCATTTTCCTCACCTAACTCCACCTTTCTTTCATAAATTCCCTTTCTTGCACATTCAACAAGATCTATCTTAACTATGTGTATGGTAAATCTCTTGGCAGAGGACTTGGTGCCTGATTTACTAGGAGCTTGGATCTCCTAAGTTTTATCAGTAAATCTAGACCTTCTTCTCTTTTGGGATGTTGGTTGACTGAATGACAAGTCTTCTATTGCTTTTCCTTTTCTTCTTTCAGTAACATATTCCTTTCTCTCCTATGAACTATGAAGTGTTGATTCCTCAGCAGATAGAGGAATCTCTCCTTTAGGGTCTCTGAGAATGTTAGCCGAAATAATAAGAGAATTCCAATCCTTATTAAAATTTCTCAACTCTTCAACCACTAACATATTAATTAATGAAACATGGAATACGTTGTTCCCTAGCTGATCAACTTTGGCCTGGACATTGTCTTCCATATTTCCTAGGCTTCGACACAAGAAGAAGGGTAATTCTACGGGATTTTTCCCTATGAAATTCATCAGTAGCCTGATGTGGTATGGATGCACTGTGTCGAATATTCCTTCACATGTGAAGTGTTTCTTGATTATATTTAAAATTTTCTCAAAAGGCCCCAGGAGATACTTGCTTGGAATTCTAGCTCTAATTTTTTGATTTTGATATTCAGGCTTGATGAAATCCATATAAAATGAAATGTCTAAAGGCATACCTTTAAACCATTTTTCTCCCTACATAGGGATATTTGTTGTAGCTGGCATAGTTTCCTCTGTCAATTGGAAAGTGATTCCCGCAATTGTTGCACTGACATCAGTAACATTGAGGGCGAACTGCTCAGTTAATTGCACATTATATCCTTGAATCCTTTAACAGAAACGCATAGATCTATCTTGTTCAAAAGATGTCCTGGTCATCGTGTCTACATTTATTAATTTTAAATCCCTAGGTTCAAATATCACGGCCCTTCCACTTCTTGAATTCTTTCTTTTTCTTTGGGAAGTTTCCATGGTGTTGGTATATGTCAATTTCAAGCGTAGAACAATAAATTGTAATACCCTCTTTTCTTAGCGAATACGAATGAAAAACTTTGCAGAGAATATAAGAAAAGGTAGCAGCAGGAATCTTTGTGCATAAAACAAAACAATAGCATAAAATTCGATGCAATAAGGAATTTGACACAGTAGTAAAGTGCGACGAAAAAATTTGGCACAGTGGAAAACTCGGTGCGGAAGCAAACAATAATGGGAAACTTGGCGCAATAGAAAACAACAATGGGAAATTCGGCGCAGAAGCAAACTTGGTGCAATAGTAAAATGTGATGGAAAAATTCGGCGTAGTGGAAACATCAGCGCTGCAACAAACATAAATGGGAAACTTGGTGCAACAAAAATATCAACACAACAATAGGTAGTTTAGAAGAAGGAATGTTGATTGTGAGAAGAAACAATTTTTTCCAAAAATATAGTTTACAACGAGCTCCAAGAAAAATTTTAAACAATGGCTGAAAGCAATGGAGGAGACATAGAAAAATCAAAATAGCTAACTTACAGAACAACTGACAACAAATATTTTTTATGCAGCGAAGGGCTCCAAAGCTTATTGAAAAACCTATGGATGACGTACAAATTATAAATTTATGGATAAGCATGAAGAGTGACCAATATTTATTATTGAATGGATAAGGAATGAATTCATGGAAGAGGACGATAAATCCATGGTGACGAGAAGTTCGAAAGTAGGTTAAATATTTGCACAACAAACTCGTGCAACAGGTACACTTTTGAAGTGTGCAAAGTACAAATGATAGGAATGCCATGATTGTTCACTTTTCTGAATTCATGATTAGGTAATGATTCTCATAATATATCTTGACATGACCTTTATCTTAACCCCTTGACTTGACTTTGGTAGCTAAATTCCTCTTTTTTGACATGTCCCAAGATTTAAGAAGATAAACCCTTACAATTCAAACATGACTAATTCTTACACCCTTTTTCTGACTTTAATCCAAATTCCTTACTCGATTTTTCAAACCTTCCCTTAGTTTTTTCACTGACCCCATAAAATTTGTCACACCAACTGCAACTTATTTAGGAAAATGTTTTTTTTTTTAAACTAATACATGACTCTAAAACATTGGACGAACCATATGACTCTATCTATAAAAAAATATGGTGCTAACAATTGGCTCCAATGGGGATGCTATCCTCCTGGTGAGGTAGCAAAGAATAGTAGACCAAGTGCCTAACCATTGGGCTTTATTTGACTCAAAATTCTAAATTGACAAAATAAACTCACAAACTTTCTTCACACAACTATTACCAAACTCAACATAAAATTAGGGCCTTCACTTTGGACTTCAATTTTTTGTTGATTATTTCTTCGAAATGCTTCATTTAAAAATAAAATGGTTATTTACAATGACAAGAAAATATTGAAATATTTTCTAAACCAAATAATGTTTGAGAAACCTGCCATTTACAGGTCCCCCACCAATAAGATCTTCATTAAGCTCCTACAACAAATATGCATTGTTCCCATGGTACGCAACAATCTTAAATGGTCCTAGCCAAATATGATAAAACTTCCCAAGTTTTCCTCTCTCTTCATTCCTTGCATCCCACTTCAGTACCAATTCATTCACCTTGAAATCATCTTCCTTAGTTAGTCTATCAAAATCTCTTCTCATTTTATCTTGATGCAGTTGTGATTTATTGAAGACTTGTTCTCTCATTTGTTGTACATGGATCAATTGGTTTATTCTCCTTAAAAAATCATTGGGTTTAGATTCTTCTTCTTGCATCAGTTTCATCACTAGCAGTCCTAATGAGGTAGGAAAAATTTCCTCTGAACCATATACGATTTGGAAAGGTGAAGTGGAAATAGACCTTTTAGTGGTAATTCTATCAACCCATAACACATATATGAGATTTTTGTGCCAAGATTTCTTGTTCTCCTACAAAATCTTCTTAATAATCACGGTTAATATTTTATTAGACGATTCATCCAACCCATTACCATGTGGGTAATAAGTGGTGGAATGACCAAGAGTTATATTATAGTCACTGCAAAATTTCTCCATTTTCTTGGATTTGAATTTCGCTGCATTATTAGTGATTATGTTGACTGGATAACCAAATCTAGACAAAATATTACTTTCTAAAAATTGAATGATGATAATATCAGTGGCTTGCCTTGTTGGGACTGCTTCGATCCATTTGGTGAAGTAGTCTGTGGTTGTCAGAATCCCCCTATGTTGAGAAGAGAATGGAAGATGAATTTCCCCTATACAATGAAGACCCCATTGCATGAATTGTGCTTCAACAAATATAAGCTTTAAAGGTAGAGGATGCAACTTTCTTTTTCCATCGAAAATCTAGCATTCATGGCAGCTAGAAACTTCCTTGTATACATCAGAAAAAACATTGGGGCAATAAAACCCTGCCCTTAGTATTTTGTGCACAGTAGTCTTCCAATAATGATGTCCCTCATAGTCACCTTTTTGAAACTATTTGATATCCTTTTTCATTTCTTCTTCCAACAAACAACTCAAAAAGATCCCACCTAGATCTTTCCAATATAGAGAATGGTCCAGAATGCAAAACTTTGTTGCTTTCAACTTCAAAAATATATCTTTGGTTTTGCTCAACCTGGGAGGAGCTTGTAAATTTATTAATACATAAATAATATCAATGTACCAAGGAGAATCAAGAAACCTTTGGGATATTTGTGGGACTATTTCTTCTTTTGAAGTTTTTGATAAATCAACAACACAATTGATTCCCAAAACATCACAATTTGACTACGCCATCAATTTTGCAAGCCCTTTACCTTTAATTAGCTTTGTAGGTTTGATTTCAAGGTAATATTCCAACATTACTGCTATCCATTTTCCCCTTCTCCCCTCAGGATTGGGCTGGGTAAAAATTTCCTTTACAAAATTGCTCGATACATAAGAAATGACATGGGAATGAAAATATAAGTTCTAA
>JASDQU010187358.1:3657-18199 GCA_032191745.1 Picea mariana | reverse complement strand
CTCCCTGTAAGACTTTAGGCAGGCTATTTCTTCGGTGTCTTTGAAAATTATAGAACTCAGCTAATTTGTCTGGAGCTAGAGTTTGGACTCGACTCAACACCTCCTGATAAGATCTTGCTCCTCGGAATATCTCATCCTGTGGGGAATCTTCATGCTCGTATCTTTTTAGATTGTACAGAGCCATGTGATTTCCCATGATCTTCTGGGGATCATGTTTCTTGAATTCAATATTAACAAGCTTAATGTATTCTAGGGCCGTGCCATCTACTTTTTTGTGGCCGAAATCTAACAGTGAGAACATACCAATCTGCAAAGGAAAGGCGGGCCATACTTTTTTTTGCACTTCCTTTAGTTCTTTACTGATTCCACCTAGCACAGTTTGATGTGCTACCTCTCGGCACACCAATCAATATGGTAGAAACTTTGGTAAGGCATGCGGAGGAACGGAACATCCAAAAACCCTGATGTAAGAGAAATGTTCCTCAATGCACCAATCCGCTATTTTTCCCAGGTTGGTCACTATCTTGTCAGAAATCCTGGGAGGTGGGCATCTGTATATAGCGATATGCATCGGCACCACCACATAGTTGCAGATTTCGTAGAAGAAATCCTTTGCTTTATCCTCCCACAGCTTGGAGTGATAGAAATGTATTGGTTCAGCGTTGGTCGGAGTCCAGCTCCAGCCCATCAAAGGAAATGGCACCATAAAACAAACGGCATCCATAATGTATGCCGACATGTAAAATGGGGCAGGTTGCCCTTTGGCTTTCAATGACTGATATTCTGTGATTTCCCTGACCAAATTGTCAAATAATATTTTGGCCCAGTCGAAGGAATACCCTTCCGCTACTGTATGCATGATTAGTGCCCATGGTAATAAGAAATGAGCAGAGTTTTCCTTTCCGAAAAGTCTACATAACATCATGGCTACATACATCATGTGAGGCTCTAATGAGGCAACAGCATATACGCCATGGGTGTCTGCTCTAAATTTCTTAGGACGTGAGCACCAATCCTTGATCAAGTCAGGTAAGTTCTTTCCATATTGCGCGCATTCTTTTTTGTCGAAGTCCATTAGGAAAGTGGCATTATAAATATAATTGGGAACTAGGGATAATTTGTACATTACCTGGAAATGCTCTGGTCGGAAAGACCCAACTGCAACTTTTTGCGAATTGCAAATGCTCCTGGTCGAGATGTCAACGTTCTCCAGTGCCCAACCAATCATATCATTATAAGGCACGAGTCTTGGCCGTGTTGCTATTTTATGCAGCTCTGATTAAGCAACATATTTGTATCTCGTAGCCTGGGTTTCAGTCACCTCATCGACCAAATCATCTGGGCAGTTGATCAATTCGTATTGTAGAATATCAAATACCTGCATCCAGGTTTTCACGGTATCTATGGTTCTGGGTGAAGTGTTTGAGAGGACGTCTGTGTTTGGGTTCGAGCTTTCACCAGACGCTTTAGCTGTTTTCTGTGGAGCCATGATATCACGAGCTCAAAACTCTGTTACCTGTTACAGGGAATGCGCAAGCTTCTTATCTTGCTCAAACTTGCTTTTCTACGAGCTTACTATTAGAATTCAAACTCCAATATCGTTATTCACCTTAATTGTATCGATTTTATAAATTCCTTTACTGACAAAGTATTCACTTTCCTTAATGAAAAGATTTAGGCGGTGATCCGCGATCTTGTCTGGAATCATTACCATGGATCTGTTATTAATGCCATTTAATGTTTGGTGGCTCGCGATCGGAAGGTTGTATGAATGAAATTTGAATTTGCCCGAACTATGGTTCAACGAAAGATTAACACGAGATAAGAGTGTTTAGCCCGTTAACTAATCATGTTTAACCTTAATTCTTTTCAGGATTTCGGACCTCGGGATATCTGATAATAGCTCGAGATATGATTTCCGAAACTCGAAATCGCGCAGGGATTAATTATTTGTTAATTGTCTTTAATCTTTAATTAGCCTTGCTTAACGCTCAAGGCATTTCGGGAGTTCGGGCTTCGTGAATTTAGAATATGACAAATGGCGAGTGCCCGAACTCCGAAAGCGCGAAACTACTATTTGATTTTTTTAATTGGGTTTTATTTTCTTTTTAGGTATTTATCATTTCATGTGTCGGCAAACTAACTTTATGGATGCTTCGACAGGCCACTACTCGTAATGATGTGTCAATGCTTAGGAAGGTATACGTGTACGATGACTAAGACCCTTTGAACACCTTTCAGATATCGGGTCTTTGGAGTTGCTACATGGTGAAACGCCCAAAGCGCAAAACTCCGAAATCCGAAACTCCGAAACAAGTTTCTAGAGGCTTGACCTTTTTAACATTCAGGTGGCTCCAAAACGTTTGGGAAAGAGGGATCGTTCGATCGATGAGAGAATTGGATCAACGATGGACCTTGTGTACTCCTTAAGGATAGAAGAAAAAAATGATTTACTATTGGAGTTCGATTTTGAGATGAAGTAAAAAGAAATAGGGTTAAGCTTCAGGCTTATAACTTTAAAAGTGTTCCAACAACGCCTTTATACACACATGGCTGACGTGTAAGAAATCTTCAATCCACTTGGTGTGTCCTTCGAGGCAAGTCTCGAGTCAAGGTGTTGCCACTTGATCCTCAACTCCTCCGTCTAGGCCAACTCCTAGCGAAGTCGAGGGGGGTAATCCCTAACAAAATACTATGGCTTAAGCTAATCTAAGCACAAGAATAATTCTAGGAGTTTTATTGCAAGTAAAGAAAAGTATATCAAAGCAAAGTTTACACTAGCAGCATATGATATTCATTCATTCATTCATAAAATAAAAGCTTGATGAAAAGATATATCCAATACATAGGATACGTGCACAAAATATGATAAAGGATACAAATTATCTACAAGTAATAAACCACAAGCTAATTAGACAATCCAAAATACAATGAATGAAAATAAGCTCTTGCACATATGAAATTGAAGCAAAGATATGTTTAAATAATGAGACCAGTGCCTTAATGAGATCATGGGTTGCTGAATGAAACGCTTGCTTTGTCATATTTCCTTTGAAAGTTTTAAGGTTCAGTTAATGTGAATTTATTTTATGAAATTGCTTGAAACTGAAAGTGCTCGAGAACCAACTAAACTAATGTGTGGCCTCTCCATAGGTTATCTCTTTGGTTTGAAATATGCAGAGAACTTGTCGAAGCCCCAAAGGCTTCACCAGCAAGTCCAATGAAGGTGTCAAAGGTCCAACACGGAGAGAACCTAAATCCCAAAGTTCTCATCTGACTTCACACACTCCATGCGGTTTACCTCACATTGAGATAACATCTTTTGAGATTGTCCTATTAAAACTACTCCGCACTGACCAGCCCCGGTTCTGATGAGTTCCCAGGATCGAGCTAGGATCGCAAGGGTTCAGAGCATACACCGGAGAGTTGAGCGAAAGGTTTGTTTTAAACAAAAATAAAATTGCATGAAATAAATTGCAGAAAAAAAAAACATTGTGCTAATTACTAAATCCACACTGACCAGCCTCTTTCCAGAGGAGCTGAGGGGATTGATTTATTTTCCAACTCGAAATGCAAAACTGAAAATGAAAGATTTCCAAATGGAAACTAATCTATGAGTTGTTTTGATTAAGATAGATTGATTGATTTTCCTTATTATTTTATCTTTAGATAGTATGAAAGCAGTAAAGTAAAGATGCAAAAGAAATCAACCAAACACCACCACACCAATCCCCCAAAAAAGGGGGAGAAGAAACGGGGCACTATAAAGCCTGTTTTTATTGCTTCCTATTACAATGAGAACCTTGTTCTCTTTTTCTTCTTTTTAGATATTTTTGGATCCTTATAGAATGGATCGAAAAAGAAAGAAAAGGTTAACAAAGGGTTCTTTAGTGGTCTTGGTCTTCAAAGGTTCACTCTTAGGTTCGGTTTTCTTCAGTTTAGCCCAAAAATCGTCAGAGTATCCCCTTGTTTTATCATAGACCTGCTAAAAAACAGAAAACAATTTTATTAGAATTCGCTACAAAACACTTTAAGAAAAAGTTTTGATAATGCACAACCTAAGCTAGAATTTTCTGAAATTTCTAGACGCAAAAGAGGGAATTTTTTAGGGGTTTTTTGACAACTTAAGGGAAATAGAAGAGACTATTTTAGTTGTTTTTGTTTGTTGTCATAAAACAGCAAGTAAAAACTCCTAAAAAGCAAGATCTAACACTCAGAGCTAATTCGATTTTCTGCCTCAAAATCTTAGATAAAAACTTGCAGAAATTGAATAAAAATGCTACTTAGATCTACTCTTTAAGATGTGAAAAGATTGAAATTAGATCTAAGTCCTATGCATGCAACAATAGAAACTAAATTTAATTTTTATATCAAACCTAGATCTATGATAGCATGCAAGAAAGTAACCAAATGATTTTCTTTTAGAAATTTAAGAGAGAAGAGAAGAAAGCAAGCTTGTGCTTGGAATATCTTTGGGCGATGGGGTCCTTCTTTGGTGAAATGTGGAGGGATCTTCAAATGGCTTGAAAGAATAGAAGCATCAACCTAGATCCTCCTAATCTCCAAGTAGAGCA
Organism: Picea mariana; assembly: GCA_032191745.1. Taxonomy (NCBI): domain Eukaryota; kingdom Viridiplantae; phylum Streptophyta; class Pinopsida; order Pinales; family Pinaceae; genus Picea; species Picea mariana. The sequence continues at coordinate 13,625 of JASDQU010187358.1, read as the reverse complement.
TCAATCACTTCAAATCCTTGCAAAATAGAGGGTTAGAAAAATGGTGCCACATACAAGAGAGACTCCAATACACAATTGGTTAATCAAAACGAAGGGTGCATTCAAAATCTCTTTAATAGATAAACAAATGGGATTATTAATCAAGCAAGTTTAGTATTCCTATCCAAGTAAGCAATAATACTTTTACAAGGCCAATTTAAACCACAATATGAAAGCAAAAAGAATGAAACAACATCACCTCATGGCTACATGCATCAACACACTACCAAGTCACCAATTTGACCTCCAAAATCTTTTATTCCAATATTGAAAGAGTAAAATTGTATTACAATCCACAAGCATTGAATCCCAAGCTCCAACTAAAGCAATGAGGAGGGGTCAACCTTGTCTTATAGCAAAGAGGGTGAATACTCCAAGGCAAGTACGCATGGCATGAGTGAAGTGCGCATGGGTTGAGGTGAGGACGTGTGGGAGTGGAGGAGGGAGTCCACTTGGACACCTCTCCACCCACTAGAGTAGATCGCCACACAACTAGAGGAGAGTGGGAGTGGTAACTCGCCACTTGTGAGAGGTAGGTGAGGAGGGATGAGTCTCCCTCTTGGGATTGACGCCCTCCTCCCTAAATCCACCAACTAACCAAGTGGAGGTCGAGTTCAAGCATTGGGATCTCCACCCTTTTCCAACTCACTCAACAACTCGTCCAAGACTCTAGATGACTCGCCTCCATCAATTGTTGACTGAGGACAAAGGGAAAACATGTCCCCAACATGTTTCCCTATTAATAGCATGCTGATTTTTATTCATTTGTTTACGTCTTTTTCTCCTTTTGTGAGTAAAACTCATTTTTGAGTGATAAAAATCACTTTATTGACTCAACAAATGGGGGATAAGGGTTTAGGGGGTGCTCTGGATTAGAAAACGAGCACAAACATGGCATATGACAACAATTGATGTCACTTTCATGAACTTTTTTGACTTTTTCAATTAAAATAACCCATTTGCGGGAAATTTTTTATTGACTCAAAACATTAAAAAAAATCTTAAGGGGGACTTAGCACAATTTCCATTTGACTCAATAAAGATGACCTAGCATGGTAATACAAACATTTAGACACTAGACATTGGAATTCCATGTCAAGCCCTAACCACCAGCACATACTCCAGCTTTGTAAGCAATTTGAGTGAAAAAACTTAGAAATTATAACTCGCCTAATTTCTCAAGCAAGAAATAATTAACAAGTGAAAAAAAAACACTCTAGAGTACATACTCGTGCTCAAGTCTTGGGTGGCCAAGTCTTTTACAACTTCATCATGCTAATCTCTTTTATTACAATGCCCCAGAGGGGATGGAAATGCAGAAAAAGTTGGTCAAATAAACGGGCTGAACTTTTGAACATTGAATTTTGAACAATAGATTGCTCAGTCTGTGGCAGCTCAACTGCAAGTCTAGCTAGTGCAACTCATTAGATAACAAGTATGTTTTTATTTTCGTACTCTAAGCCTTAAGAGGAGGTGTTAGAATATAAGGCTTACTACATAATAAAGTCACTTTATGACTTTAGAATATGTTAATGTTCACTTTTTGTGTAAAGCGGTCTATTCCACATTCATAAGAGGAAATGATTTACTTAGTGAACAATAATATATAAGGAGCTAAACTCCTTTGTAATAGATGCACCAGTTATTCATTAATAATAGCCTATTGCRTCATTGTGAGTATCTTCCTTTGAGCTTAGATATGTGACTCAACCCTATCTAGGATTTCCTCATTTAGTTTTCTAGCTCATTTGTAATACTACCACTCAAAGGAATGAAAACAAGAAAAAGCATGACTTACAGTGAGCATATCAGACATAACAATATACGGTTGGACAAGTGCTTTAGAAACAACAATCGCCAAAACACCTCCAGATTTTTCTTTTACTTCAGAGTAGAATCTTCGATATACCTGTACCCCTGCCATAATCAACATGATTAGATTTTGTATGTCCATTAGTACAAGGTCTTGAAAACAAACATAGTAGAATCTTCCAAGACAACTTTCTTAATGTAGTCATTATATACAAAAACCACTTTATGCTTTCCAAGATTAGTATAAATCATTGACTTTCACTCTAACTCTCCTCCTTATTAGCTCTAAATCGTATATGGACCAAATATCTGGTAATAAGGTGGATAGCACTTTAAATTTAATAAGATAGAGGTAGATTAATATCGATTTTTAGAGGGGTGTTTAAGTGTAACAAATGTTGTTGCCAATTGGAAGAGTTCTTCCAACGGACCAAATCAAGTAGACCATCTTCCCCTTACATATGTTGTGCCTTCGTTTCATGTCAATATCATTATAATCTCTCCCAATACAATTTTTTTTTATATTTAATTTTTTATTCCCTTGTTTATATGTTGGTTTATGAATACAAGCTACTTCATAATTGAATTTATATACTTATACACTTACATACTTGTTTGTACTAGTGTGATTTTGATATCCATGTTTTCAGGTAGATTAATATTAGTCTTAAGAGGGGTATTTAAGTGCAACAAATGGTGTGACCAATTGGAAAGTCTGGGGAAAATTGTCTTCCAATGGACCAAATCAACTACCGACTTTCCCTTACATATGATGCACTTTCATTTCATGCAAATACCATTATCATTTCTCCCACTATGAATTATGTTTCTATTTAAGTTTTGATCACATTTCCTCGTTTATATGTTGGTTTATAAATACAAGCTACTTTATGATTGAATTTATATACTTATACACTTAGATGATTTCCATATGTTGTTAGTATATGTGTGATTTTTATATCCATTTTTTTGTATTTCCAATGTTCTTCTAGGTTGTGTTGTCAAAATGCAAGAACGACAAGAAGAGGATATAAAATATAAAATCTTTTACTAGAAGAAAATATTTTAATACCCAAATGCTGCACAATCATTTCTATAGCTCACAAGTGAACTCCCTTGATCTCCCTAATTGACACCTTAATTGTGTATGTGTCAAGCCTCTATTGATTCAAATAATGCATACATCTAAATAGCTCACACACTACAATTTATCTATTTATGTTAACCTATGGTAAACATTGGAACATTATATTCTCCCACCCCTCCCCAAGCTTAATGGTCACAATGACTCATTTATGTCATTATTCTCACAATACCAAAAGTTTGATTTTAACCCCCCTTGATACAAAAGCTTCAGCACATTTTATAAGGAAGAAACAAAGACGACAAATTATAAAGACTATCCACTGCTTCTACACTCCTCGAATGCATTTGGAAATAGCCATAAAGTTACCATCACCTCTAGGTACCCTCACACTAAAGGTGGCATCCACCAAGGAAATTATCAAGTTGCCATCACCCTCATATCGAAGGTAGAAAGCATGGTATTGATTTCCCTAACTCACTTAAGCAACCGTCCATTCATCTTATAGGCTATGTTTAAGCAAACAATCAAAAATCCAACACCTCATCAATAACAGCATTACCTTCTTCATCATGAATATCAATATTACTAATGCATTTATTTGTGTAGTGAACAATAGTTCATTTACAGAAAAATATCCAACATAAGAAGGATAACATCAAAGAATCCATACAAATAAATAATTATAATGAATAAGTAAATGAATGATACAATAGCATGTGATGTTGTGTATAAATATGCTTTGAATGGTCACATATGTGAATGGACATGCTTTTTAGACATGTGACCTTCGATTCTTATTATTATACATACTTTATGTTTGTTACATTGCCTCCCTATTAACCCCTGGATTTTCACCCTTGAAAATCCTAAGGGTTAAGAGCCAACATACACCATTTGGGTTGGCATTTAAAGATTTTCCCAGAGTTTTAGCACTTGTGTGAGCCAGAGGTTAGTTCCCATCAGAGACAGGTACAAGACTGGTATTAGGGTTGTTTTTGCTTTAGGGATAGAGTTAACAYAGTTTCATGAGAATTTGAGAGACATTTCTATATATAGCAGGTGACCCTACTTTTTAGGAGACAATGACTGGAGATTCATTTGAYAGTTTTGAGCATACAGAGTTGGTCCTTGCATGATAYTGAGCCCGATGGCATTTTTCCGAGATCATGCAAGTACATTCTATTTTTAGTAGGTTGGGTTGCAGGCCTCAGATCAGGATTCTAAGCGTACAGTATTGATCTCTGAGACATTATTAGTCTTTTGAATATTTTTCCAAGATGACTTGTCASCATTTYTATTTTTAGCACGTGGAGCACCAGGGCTTGCATGTTAATTCTAATTATGAATTGGGAATCCTCACGGAAAATCTAATCCAATGAGTATGATATCATTGACATGCAACGAGATTCTAATTTTAGCAGTGTTTATTTTTAGACATACGACACATGGCGGTGTTCTCCTAGTCATCCTGGACATTTTTTATATTTTCCCATCTTTTTAGGAGTTGGACCCTATTTTTAGTAGTTTCTATTTATACCAGGGGTGGTCGCCTCCAAAGGTGACTAGTGGCGAGGTCAGATTCCAACATTTGGTAGTGATGCAGTGTGACATGTTGTAGTTGGATGGCATAATTAATGAGGGGCACATTTTCCAAGGTTAAAAGCATTAAAAGTTAATTAATTAATTAAATGAAGGGCGTGTGGATGAGGTGGTAGTCTCATGGACATGACTGAGCCAATCAAGGCTTAAATCACTCACTTAATTTCCTCTCACTCGTTAATAACTCACTTTCCATGCAATTAATTCCACTAAAAGTCTTTTAATTATCTCTTAAACACCAAATCCCTAAAAAATAGGGCACATTCTCCCTTTTCGGCTAAGCACATGGTTCCTAACTCCAAATTTAGCGTGAAGACATGTGTTAGCTTGTTTTTTCCCTCCTCCATGTGCTCAACTTCTTCTTAAAACCCAATGCACATTAACTCCCTCTCATTCTCTATCTCCTCTTTCCTTGAATGTGCCCTCACTCTCCCTTCTTCTCCCACACGTGTGGCACATTCTTCTTGTTTACTCCCTCTTCCTTCCATGCATGTGCCACCTAGCTTCTCTAACTCCTATTTCCAAGCGCTTCTCTCTACTAAAGCGCCTCTTCTACCCTCTCTCTCTCACACATGGCATCGTCCAATTCTCCCATTCCTCTTCCCCTAGGGCGCCTCCTCCTAAAATCTAGGGTGCATTCTTCTTTGGCCATGCGCCATCTACACTCTTCTCTCTCACATAACAACCCCTCAATCTTGCCATGCCTTTAACCTTCCTCTTTTGGCTTTCACACATGCCATTCTCCACCTCTTATCTCCTCTTATCCTCGCTTTCCCAAGTATTATCTTCCTCCCATGCGCCCTTCTCCCTATTATTTAGGGTGCATATCCCATTTTCCCCTCTTTTACGATGCCCTCACTCCCTTTGACACTCACACGTGGGGTTTGACTCACTCTTCTCACTCTACTTCTCTTATGTGCATGTCTTCCTACTCCTCCTTCTCTCATGCACCATACCCTCTTTCTTTGGTCTCTTATGCACCTTCATTGATGGTTTTGGGAAGTCCACCCTCTTCACTATATATTGGAGTGAGCTACATGGGTTAATGGTCGGATTTTTGCAGCAGCAACAATCATTATCTCTCTCTCTCTTCTCATTCTTCTTACACTAGCTACTCTTTCTTTGTGTGAAGACAACATAGTGCTAGTTCTTGTGCTTGTTGATGCGGTGCATCAGCCCTTTAGCGGCCATTAACAAAGAAGTGTTGTGCTTAGTTTTTACGTTTCACTCTTGTCGGTATTGTGATCTCTCTTTATGCATTCAATTAGTAGTCTTTAGCCATTTGATGTGATAAAAATCTCTATCTTTTAAGTGGATTTCTCTCCTTTTCTTTTATTGTTCTCACACTAACACTGCAGGGTCCTTCCAAGTGAAATTCCTCTATCTTTTCCTGTCGGACTGATCACTTGGTTGCTTTGTTGCATTGGTCCTTTAAGTACRATGATATGATCATGGTAGCTTTGAGGTAAAACTTTTTGGTTTTGGGGGGGTATTAGTTAGTTCCTTTTTCTTTCACATGTTATTCCAGTCTTTCCTTCTTGTTGATTCTTATGTTTTAGGACAGCAATTTACCTTTCCTTTGCAGTGTCTTTYCTTTCAGTTATTTACCTTTTAGCCTTTGCTTAAGTGTCACTGATTTTTGCCAAATTATATCAACATGTGGTCGTGTATTGTGATGTTTTTCCTTTCATAATATAGTGGCTTTCCACTATTGCTTTTCCTGGGTGTTAACCCCTGCATTTTCAGCCTTGAAAATCTTGAGGGTTAAGAGAAAGCATGCACTATTTTGTCTTGCATTCTGAGATTCTCCCAGAGTTTAGCACTTGTGGTTAGCAAAGGTTGGTTCCCATCAGGGGCAGGTATATGATCGGTACATGGTCATTTAGTTCAGAGCTAGGTTGCGGGGGAGCGCCCTCCCCCCCTCGAACCCGCTCCTGAATCGCGCTCCAAAGGGGAGTGTTCAAGGAGTGCATGATCGGTACATGGTCGTTTAGTTCAGAGCTAGGCTGCGGAGGAGCGCCCTCCGCCCCCCTCCCCCCCCTCGAACCCGCTCCCGAATCGCGGTCCAAAGGGAAGTGTTCAAGGAGTGCGCTCCCTGAACGCTCCCCTTGGGAGCGTTTTTAGGGAGCACGCTCCCTCACTGAAAATTGTACTCCCTGGTTTTTAAGGGAGCGTCCAGGGAGTGAACGCTCCCTGAGAAGGGAGTGCATGCTCCCTCCTCAAGGAGCGTTCGTGTTGATATTATGGTAGCTTCGGGAGGTATGAACCTCTATTGTGACCTTTGACAAGATTAGAATATTCCGGAAGGAAGCAAGGAAATGAAAGTAACCCTAGACAAGATGTCGGCTGGAGAAAGATAATTAATATGAATTAATTAGTACCTAGAGAGAGAAGTTGGCCCAGGCAGTTAGCCAGGTTTACTATAAATACAGGGCACCAATCTCTCATTTGACACACTTCTCAGAATTGCAGAGAGCTACTTCTGTGCACTACAGTCCAGCAGTTTTGTGTGCAAGTCCTGGGGAAGGTGTTGCGCCAGTTTTTGGGTGAGACTATTTGATCAGCGTGGTTACTTCTTGTTTGGTGCATTAGCCTTGCTTGGCTATTGGATTGCTACCAGAATTCTTCTCTTTGTCAAGGTCAAGGTGCTCGGAGGGTGGCTTCGGCCTATGGTTGGGTGACAAGGGTATTGTCAATGGTAAAACGAGCACAATCCTTCATATTCTAACAGATTATGGGCCCACACCTCCTTCATTCAGTCTAAACACTAGAAGGAAACATAGCCGCTAGGATATTGAGCTCGCTGAGGAACCGTCGCTAGGGTTACTAGTAGGAGCAGCTTCCAAGACACTGCCGCTAGGGTTACTAGCAGAAGCAGTTGCAGAAACACTAAATCTCAGATCTGACACCTTGTGATGGAGCATCTCGCTCAAGGAGAAGATATTCAGATGCGCCCTAGTTCAGCACACCTTTTGGCTCTCTCAGAAGACAGAAACGTCAGAGTTGAAGTTTTGGATCAAGGCATGACCAGCCACCAGTCAACCGAAGACATGAGTGAAACAATCAGTCTTCTACACTACTCAGCACTCACTGGAACGATTGAAGATGACATGTGGAGAATCGATAGTGGAGCTTCTAGGCACATGACGGGAGATCAAGCCAAACTCTCAAACCTAAATGAGAAGAAGACATCGTACAAGGTAGAGCTTGGAGACAAAAGCACTTACCCAGTCGAAGGATTTGGACAAGCTTCCATCAAGTTGAAATCAGTTAACAATGTTCACTTAAGCAATGTTTTATATGTACCTGGTTTAGAAAAGAATCTCATATCGATATCTTGCCTAGAAGACAAAGGAAACAGAATAGCTTTCGTGGATGGAAAAGTATTATCATGGCATAAAGACTCCAGCATAGAAAATGCTAGGGTTATTGGAAGTCGTGAAGGAAATTTGTATAGACTAATAGAACAAAATGAAGAAGCTCTCGTACATGACGAAGTCAACCCTAATGAACTTTGGCATAGAAGGTACGCTCATATTAAGTATCAAGCATTACCCTCTCTCAGAAGAATGGTTGAAGGAATACCAGAATTGAAGTCTACACATGAAGGAATTTGCAAAGGATGTGCCCTTGGGAAGAATATCAAGAAACCATTCCCAAGCAGCAACAATAGATCTAAGGAGATACTAGATCTAATACACTCAGATGTTTGCGATCCGATGCCAGTAAAATCTTTAGGAGGATCTCTTTACTACGTAATCTTCATAGACGATTATTCAAGAAAGACTTGGCTATATCTACTGAAGACAAAAGACGAAGTATTCAGCAAATTCCAAGAATTCAAAGCAGAGATAGAAAACCTCACGAACAAGAAGATCAAGACATTAAGAACAAATAATGGAGGAGAATACACCTCGAAGGAATTCGTTGCATTCTGCAAATCGGCAAGGATTAGGAGGGACCTAACTGTTCCTCATAATCCTCAACAAAATGGTGTAGCAGAAAGAAAGAACAAATCTATTGNTCCTCAACAAAATGGTGTAGCAGAAAGAAAGAACAGCTCTATTGAAGAAACTGTAAAAGCCTTCCTAAATGATCAAGGTCTATCCATGTTCTTATGGGGAGAAGCAGCAATGACAGCAATATATGTGCAGAACATAAGTCCTCATCGTATATTGAAGGACATGACACCAGAAGAAGCCTTCTCAGGTAAGAAACCTAATGTAGAAAACCTAAGAATATTTGGATGCCCTGTTTACTCTCACATTCCCAAGGATAAAAGGAATAAACTAGAACCCTCGGGAAAGAAGGGGATATTCGTAGGATACAGTGATTCATCCAAGGCCTATAGAATATATATTCCAGAACAACACAAGATCGAAGTCAGCAGAGACGTAACATTCAATGAAAAGATGGCCTTCAAGAAATCCATAGAAGAAACTATTGAAGAAGAAGATATTGAAGAACCTAATGAAGAAAGCACAGAAAACGAAACTGACGAAAAGGAACGACCTGATCATCCTATGGAACCATGTGAAAACATTGATTCAGATATCGTACCTAAAACCAAGAAACGACTAGCTTTGCTTGAAGCCACCTTACAATACGCAGAAAGACTCAAGGTTCCAGAAGGAACATTCAGAAAGAGTAAAAGACCTAAAAGATTCTCAATTTATGCAGCATACATGACAAAGCTTCTCGATGAAGAACCTACCACATTTGAAGAAGCAATTCAAAAGGAACAATGGAAAGAAGCTATGACGGAAGAACATCAATCCATTATGAAAAATGAGGTATGGGAAATCGTACCTAGACCTAAAGAAAAATCAGTGGTAACTTCTAAATGGGTATACAAGATCAAACATGCAGCAGACGGAAGCGTGGATAAATAAAAGGCAAGATTCGTAGCCAGAGGGTTCTCCCAGAAGGAGGGAGAAGATTATGACGAAACCTTTGCTCCGGTGGCTAGATATACTTCCATCAGAGCTATCATATCTCTTGCTGCTTCCATGGGATGAAACTTACATCAGATGGATGTAAAGACAGCCTTCCTCCATGGAGAAATTGAAGAAGAAGTATACATTGAACAACCCCAAGGGTTTGAGGTACATTCCAGAGACACTCACGTTTGCAGATTAAAGAAAGCCCTATATGGACTCAAGCAAGCTCCAAGGGCTTGGTACGCCAGAATGGACAGCTATCTAACGAGACTTGGTTTCTCCAAGAGTCATGCAGATCCAAACCTTTATTACAAAGTCGTGGACAATGCACCTGTAATTCTACTACTATGTGTTGACGATCTATTCATAACAGGTGAAGAGTCTCTCATCATCCAGTGCAAGAAGGAACTAGCTTCTGAATTTGATATGAAAGATCTAGGTCTCATGCATTACTACTTGGAACTAGAAGTATGGCAGAAGCGTGGTGAAGT